>MU873445.1:1455-15099 GCA_036418205.1 Ostertagia ostertagi | reverse complement strand
CGTATAACCCTTGTGGAAACTACAAAATATTTGACATTGTCCTTCATTGGGGTATCCACCTCGTGCATGCGAATGATCGCAGGTCGCAGTGAAAGACCTCCCGCCCTCCTGAAGATAGTAGGGATTTCACACCTACAATCAAACAGGTTACAAGAGGACCTTCGTGTGTAACTAATCATCAGCAAATGAAGGGAGAATAATCGAGTACTTTTGCCAAACAAATTTTTGAATTTCGGCGCCCATAATTTTGGGACACCCTGTATGTAGCGCTCTGATTGACAAATGATTAAACTGAGAGGATGATGATGATTGTGTGACAGGAAGTAGCTTTATTCAGAAAGCCATAAGAACGTTGACAAATGACAGAGAAAATTGAGTGGGACCAATCATCTACCACGATCTACAACCTATTCGGCTAAACTAACCATAAGCTAAGCGTTGTCAGATAAACTTTCATTCCCGACCAAATATCAAGAGTAGCAAAATTTATTGAATCGCTATATTTATGAATAAAATACCACATCAACTTACAGAAGGTTTGAAAGGATGAAAAGGGTAAAGCATTCGGCGTTGATCAATCCCGTTTGGGATGCGGCACGCATTCTACTTCCATTTGTACATTCGTAGTGGCATTTGAATGCGATGTGGCCTATACAATGACTTGCGGGGGCCAGCCGATGTACAAGTCAGTGTTTTTATCCTCCCAGACAAGTCTGGTACCAATTAACCGACCCCGGAGGGATGGAAGGCTTGGTTGGCCCGGGCGACTCACGACCCAGGATTTGATCCCCGGACCGCTCGCGTGGTAAGCGCGCCACTTGCCACAATGCCACTTCCGCCCATGATGTCCCATAGATTGGACATAGCCCCTAAGTTTACATAGTATTCAGAGCAGCAGGCCTACTTACACAACTGACCAAAAGAAGAAAGAAAAAAGAGAAAACGAGTAGAAAACATTGCGAAAATGAAAAGCTTTGAGAGGAATTTGAGACCAGGTGAAGCAGCATGCTAGCCTTGCTCAACGTGCAGAAAGTGCGTTATTTCACGGCTACATGCAGGAAACGATAGCTAGAGGCATTGCAAAAAATAAGGCAAAAGCAACACCAAACCCACACATATTTTCAGCATCAGTAAGCAAGACATGCGATATTACTGCGCAGTTTTATCAATATTCTATGAATGTCGATGAGCTTCGAATATAACTAACTTCTCGACGACATCATCTGAAACACCTGAAACACAACAGTGACCATCAAATAAGCAGGATCATGCATCATGCCTTGTGCAGTGAGTGAGGAAGAGTTAGAGCTACACGATTTCTCAGAACACAACACCGACTTTAACTGCGAACTAGTTTGATGTTAAGAACATCACAGTTAGTCATTAGACTCAAATATTAATTAGCGTACGTTTTGTGAGAATGTCCACCTACACTAAAAATTGAGATAGATTTAGCACCGAAAAGTATTAGGGTTGCACCAATCCCTGCCGCCCACTATGCATGAGAAAAAAGAAGAGAAATAATACGAAGGCGTTGACTTTGGGGATACGTAGAGAAAAAACTCATTTGGCTGAGATCTAGAAAGATGGAAAGCCTGACGTTTAAAGAAATTTCACAATCACCATTCTCATGAGTTTGATGTAAAGAAGGAACATTGGAAGAAAAAGCAGGGGAATTTCAACACGGAATTCCACTGATATAAAAAAAAGTTTACCCAAAAGAATAAATATTAAGAATTTCCTCTTTGAATCGTATTCGTAATTTTCTCACATTATAAAACCCAGTCATGATATACAAAAAAAGAAAAAAAGTCAAAACATACCGCGAACGGGGTTTCTCTCAAATGAGAAAACCGTGTGTGCTTCAAAATAAATTCCATATGACCAAATGTTTGCACTAATGGTATATAATTTCCAAATTGTTAAGCGGCAGCTATCTGAAAGCTGTTTTGACACCATAGAATTATACTGGTTATGGTAATTCACAAGAAACGTATGAACGACATGAAGAAGAACATTACTTAAAGTGTGAGTAATAAAAGATAGAATAGGGGCGTTCGAAAGATCACTAGCTCGTACGCATGATAGCCAACATAGGGCGTTTTTGGACTAGAATATTCTTGCATGATTCTTAAATAAAACCACAGTCTAATTTAAACATCTTCCCCGAGATGGCACCGAGGAGAAGAATACCTCTGCTCACATGCTCTCAAAAGTCTATCAGAGCATGAATATTCCATTCTTCTGTACGGATGGTCAGTGGTTTTTGTGTGTGGTTTGGGTTGATAGGTCTACATATATGTTATGACACTTATGCAGTTCGTAGTCGAGCAACTTGATGGCTGGCAGTATCCTTAGAACTGTCGCTTTTTTTTGTGTGGTGGTTCTGAAGGCTTCTGGTTGCTTATATTTGGCTCGATGACTAATAACGTCTTGCGCGGGTTAAGTTCGAAGTTGGATTTTTGGTGGCGAAGTGTGGATTGGCTCGAGCCTGTGCGAGTTAGGTAGCGCATTCGGGTTGTGTGGGGGGTTGTCAGATTAACGGGCGAATCATGAGGGAGCGTTATAGTGCGTTGGAGCTCAATAGGTGTGGAATTTGTTACAAGGGTGTTTGTGGGGTGCCAAAATTATGTGTGGGGACGTCGTGTGGGCGGCGGGTCATTCACTCTGTTTGTTATTCGCTGCCGTTGGTGTATTTGTTGCTGTCGTTTGTTTGCTGGGCTGCTAGCGTAGAGATTGAAATTGTTCGGATGGTGTTGTCGCCTTGAACTGGGATACCAGGTGAATGATCATTGCTGTATTTCTCTGCGTAGATGACTTGTGTGGAGGTTTATTGTTTGTATTTACGTCAGTCCTCAAACTTTGAACTCGCTTATAGGGCTCTGGCACATGTTAATGTCTCATGAAAATTCGAACCACCACAGATGTGGGGTGACTTCTGGGGAGACGGTTGATAAGAGTTACAGGTACCACCAGAACATTCTGTCTTGAAATGCAGAAATTAGCGCTGTGCCGCCCTGCTCAACTTGCGTACTCCCAAATGAAAGTCGTATGAAACACCCAGCCAGACACTCTGAAGACTCCACAACGATAGTGGATAGAAAGCCGGTTGAGTAGTCTACTTGGGACTTTTGACAGGATCGAGCACCCAAGAATAAAGCAGAAATCCTCTGATAAGCGATTTTTCAAGTTCGTTGCTTTCAACAATAATAATAAGCGTTGAAATATTGTTACATTGAAACCTTCTAACACATATCTCTAGACTTCCGTATTTTTTACACGCTGGAGCAGCGATCCTGAATGCCCATGAAACTTCGATCCCCTGACGAAAGCACGAGCGGACAGGTCCTGAAGTATTTCGGCACCTCTTGATTTCGTTGACCACACACGCAACCTGTCATCTTGAAAGCTCGTGTTAAACGCGGAAGGTGGCAGATCTCAATTCTATTCTGGAATTACTTTGAGATAAGAGTTACAAATACTTCCCTGAAGTTTTGTTTGTTCCATCAAGCTACTATGCGTTTTTAACGACACAATGTCTTGGTCCTCATAATTTTGGACCACCCTGTACAACGTAGCAAAATTACTTCGCCTCTAAACATACTTATGTTTGGCTACGTGCGTTCATTTTTGCACGCTCCATCCATTCCCCTCTGGAAAGATCCAAATGCACACCTATCGAAGCACTCAGTAGCTGCGGAGTTCCAGTGACTAGTTGCTATTCTCTGAAACGCAGCACCATATGATCCTGCTCAGTCGGAATCCGCATTGTAATAAGGAGTATGGATTATTATCTTTAGTGCTTGAACGACTGGAGAGGAGATAAAAGTTAAAATGATGAGTCGCTGTGCGTCACCTTGGTGATTGTTAATATCGCTTCACGTATAGTGGTGCACCTCCTGATCTGATAAGACAGTTCTCACGAGATGAATAGTTCTACCGGTTCGTTCAAGTAACCCACCTTCGCTAATTCTCCTGAATACGGGAACATATCCTCGTACTCCATTAATACGCCATGTACGCCTAGACTTCTTAGAAGTGGGAAAAAACCACTCATATACTTTCATTATCGGTGGAGCACCTTTGAGGTCAAGATGAACAATGGCCTATAAAGCAAACTTCGATGAAGTGAAAAAAAAAGAAAAATAATCAGCGGAGGTGAAGGAAATCACCTTCCGCTCCGTCTCAAGCTTTGGAAAACAAATAAAGTGCTTTGGGTACCCCCCAGGAGGCCCGTCGCGCGGCAAGAATGCCGAGTCAGCGGACGAGTTCGCGCGCGTATTAGGGAAATCGCGTCAAGTTAAATAGAATGTCCCATTGCACGTCCTTCATCGCACATCACGCGCCGCGACTCGTCCGCCGGACCTTCTTGCCGCGCGATGGGCCTCCTGGGGGGTACCCAATTTGTATACATAATAACGTGCCACAAAATCTGACGGCGACACCTGAGTTAACGAGCATAAGACGCGTGCAGATGCGACGCGCACAACAACGGTAATCCTATCATCAATGGGCAACTACAAAAAATATCGATGGCACTCACCTGTGCAAATGGTTGCGGATCAAACGGGCCTCCCACTCGTTTTCCGGAGCGCCATTTCAGTATCCGCCACGCCATCTGGTCGGAACGAAAAGACTATAAATACAAGCAGGAAGCTGACAACGAACACCCACGAAACCCGCCGTATTCCATGATATCTAGCCGAAGAGAGCATTCGTGCTCCTCGACGCTCCACTGTAGTCTTCTGCTGATGAAAAAAAAATGAAAAAAAAGAAAAAATTAAGGAACATTTGAATCATTTGAAATCAAACAGAGAAATGTAGGAATGAAATCGATGCCTTACAACTTCTCACAAATCAAAAGCAACACAATAAAAGCATTTACTATTATTATGACAACACATCTTTGTAATGCACTCGACTGCACGGGATCACAGCGAAATCAGGGGGCGAACGCACCGGCGGCCCAAATAAAACAGATCTACGTCGGATAGTGAACGAATGGTGGGGAAAGAGGGACTATTCTGACCATAAATACAACAAGCATTATGAACGACAAATCATTTCTGACAAATTACGACATCTTCATCGTCGTGTGGCTTGCCATAGAAAAGTATTTCAATAAGCATATACAATCAATGAATAGAAATCAATCGATGTTCAGTAATGGTGAGAATTCTCTGCGATAACTGGAACAATAGCATAGAAATTGACTATATTCTTTCTATTTGGATAGAAATTTAACCGTAATCGTCCATCTACGCGTCTATAGCAACACAAACAAAACGCGGAATTATTTGACAATGATACCGTTTCTCTTTATTATCACCCAACGCGTTGCTTCATGCGTGCGGATGTCAGAGTGAGCCATACACTCCGACGTCCGTGCAACACAGCACCGACGTGAAGTGAAAAGACAAGAAAATACAAAAATGACGCCGATCTCGAACTCAATCTCTTGGTCCGCCAACTACCAATTCTTTGGCCCTATCTAGTGCGAAAAAAAAATCTAAAAAAGTTTTATGTGTATCTCTCCTAGAACTAGAGTTGGATCAAGATCACTGATACAGGCAAACCCTCCAGATAAATGGTAGACAGCAGGGGTAGGGGTTCGAGCACTAGGAGACGACCCACAGTTCTTGGTGGCTCTCAACACATTTAACTTCACATAAAAACAACTTAATAAAATGCTAAGAACGGTAGAATAACAAGAACAGCCTGGGTACACCGACTGTGATAAGTTCAGTAGTATTAGAATTTCACATGCCCAGTCGCCGACACGCTTCAGGATCAGGCAAGCTCACTTGTTCCATACCAGAGAGTAGTAGACAAGTGGACAGACGTTAATGTCGTTGACAGTGCGCGACAAAGGAGCTGGAGCTGGCTCGACCTGCAATCCACCCCTTCGTCCAATTGCCCCGCCTTCTGCTGTCGGTTACCACACTGCTTGAAAAGCGCGGGCGCAGTTGCGGCAGCGGTTGCATTGCGATTCAATGTCATTGGCACTGGAGCAACTGGAGCTAGGCCGTGAAACTCGTCCAACACGCCTCTTCTCTATCCCAAGGTGGAATGCGGCTGAATATAGAGGGGTCCTTATTCGAGCGTAATCGATTTCTCTTGCTTTCTTCTTCTTTTCCAGACCACTCCCCACCTCTAGCTTCATCAATGAACGCTCTTCCACACCTATTTTATCCCGAGGCTTGCCTTTAAGTCCAGCTTGATCCTATCAAACCAGTTCTGCGGAATTGAAGCGGCCACCCTGCAACTTCTAAGCTAATCAAGGTGTCATAGCTCTCTGCAGCATGAGATTGGTAATACTGCTCGAAAACCTAAACAGTATTAGGGACGAATGAGACGTTGAGTTCTACTCCTAGGTCGGATCACCAGAGCTGCGCGACCATTGACTCAAGGCTATGCTTGAGTTTAGCTTAGGCTTAGGCTTATGCTTACACATTGGCTTATGCTTAAGCCTATGATTGGGCCTAGGCTTAGTCCTAGGCTTGCTCCGAGCAAATGAGTGGTGTCTTAATTTTAGGTGACCTGACCTGAGGAGAATTGAAACGCACCCGGACGAGTGAGACTAGACCCTAGAAGTTCCACACCTATCCCTGTACAGTGATCTACCTTCTCAGTTGAAACCTTCCAACCAGAGAGCACCACCGCGAGCGGTAGCGGCAACTCAAGCCGTCTGCACCATATGCGTGCAGACGGCCTGAGGCGCCGCTACCGCTCGCGTCCCATCAAAAAATTTCATTTCCATGTTCGGGAACCTCCTAAACTGTGGTGTCTGAATGCACTCGACAGGTATCAGATTAGCAGCGGGAAAAAATGGAGTCACCACTCATAACTGACTAACCCTCAGCGTTATAAACTGTAAATCGGATAAAATCCTAAGCTGGCAACCGAGTCAGCAGTCACTAGATCGACGTCATATTGAAAGCGAAATTACTCACAAAAGAAACTAAATACATTGTGGCAAAATGGCATACCTGCTCTTAATCGGCAAATATAAACTTGTAATCTTGAAGGATGAGTAAACAAAAAAGAGTGACTCTACCCGAGAAAATCTCAGATAGCCGTAGATCATCTATCGAACACCTAGCGTTGAACAATTGCTATTCAGGAAAACTTCAAGTGTTTCAGTTTAAAATAACTCAAACAAGTATTTGAGAGGCGGGCAAGAATAAGTTCACACTTACACGAGCTGGCACAACGCCAGCTTGGGCTAGCAATGCGAAAGCACCCGTAATGTCAGATGCGAGAATGCAAAAATCATTCGCAGAGAGAGAATATGTGAGATAAATGGAAACGAAATAGGGAACGAAATGAAGAATAGAAACGCACTTCAGTTAAGTGCTTGGACTTCAAATCACCGTTCCCACTGAACTCTGAAGGATCCTCAAGGACCTTCAAGCACCTTCGTTGGGCAGTCTTGATGGTCCAACCTCACATCAGGCTGTTAGTCGAATAACTTGCCCAGCTTATGTTTGAGACCTTTCTTCTGTTCCACCGGTTCTGGATCGGTCTGGCAGGCACCCAACACCCTGATCTGCTTACCGCCCGTGCGCAGAAATGACGGCAAGAGATTTCCGGGCAAAATATCCACACCTTCTGTCCATGTCTCACTGATTCGTGGCTGAAATTAGAAATATTAAAACAGATAGGGTGAAAAAAGAGGCAGAATTTTTCCTGGTGAATGTTCAAATAATGAAAATCTGAATAATCACTGCTTTCTCACAAGTGTCTGGAAAAGCACAATGAAGAAAAAACAATAGACTGATACACTGTCCAGATATGCTACTCACAGAAACAATGATCACCACAAAATTCAATGATTTCTCAAAAGAATCGTCGGAGATTCAACAACCAACCAACCACTTTTCATTTCATGTCCACAACTATCCTACTACATACTACTACATATAGTATATAATCGTATAAAACATATAATATTTTTACTCGTGTATCTTTACGTAGGTGACGGGCGGACGGGGGGGGTCCCGAAAGTATGACCTCTCTGCCTTCTTGCTACCGCGACGGTCTTAGTCTGTCGGCGGTACCCGCGAGGCTGGGGACCAAGAAGGCGTTGGCAAGGAAAAAGAAAAAAATGGTAGGCCACGTGTAAGAGCTGGTATGAAGCAGGTCATACCTCGCTTAGTGGTAAGCAGAACCTTGGCTCCCTACATAGTGGTGGGGGGGGGATCCTGCGGGAATTGGATAGTGGGTGATTAAACTGATAACAGTCGATAATGGTTGCTAAGGAAGCTGAGAATTTGCGTACCATCAATTCGCTATAGCCTCATTCAGACAGTAATACTAGTCTCCACATGTTGCATATTGGGGGCTCGGACAGAGACACCGTCGGTGAACTGTACGAGCTGGTTTCAATAAAAAGGTCTGAACAGAAATGTTGACTGGGACTTACAACATACAACAAACATGAAAAAGGGGACAAATATAATGATTCGCACGCAAATACGAAACCATTTTATCACTTAGCTTAGTTCTCGGATCATAAAGATTGATGTTGTGAATGTGTATAAAATGCCTCTAACGGTTTCCGTGTACGTAACTGCCAGTAGTTATTACGGTCACGGTCTTTGGTTCGAACCACGAATAGAAACCGCCAGGCTACTCACCAATCTTTCTATTCCCCGAATGATTTGTAAGAGGCTTGCCTTAGAGGTCAGAAACACCTTCGCATTGTGAACGATAACCAATCCCAGGAAGGAATGTAATTGTTTTTTCGTGAGAAGAGGAATCATCAATTCTATATCCGTTATATATATACAGTAGCGGTCAAAAGTCTTCGCCGAAATTGTTTTTCGACTGTAACTTTTTTTCCGCTGAATCAAATCAATTCAAATTTTAATATGTTTTAGAGATAGTCCTACTTCACTTAAACGGCATATTTGTTTCGGATTGAGAAAGAATTAAGAATGGAAAAAATCATTTCACTAGAAATTCTCGCGTATGAGCAAATTTCCAAGTAGGTTTCAAATTACTCTAGCAAGCTTACAATTCAACAAAACAATCTTACGCATGATGAATAACACTGGGCAGGTCCAATACTTTGTTAATGATCTTCTGGGTTCGCTGAAATACTAACAAGGCCTAAGTAAGGAATCAGTCATTGAAATGCACTGTCTACTAGGGCAGCTTCCTCCACTTCTCTTGAAATTTGACGAGTTTCTCGCCCATATTCCGGCTCTTATTTCCACCAAAGGTATCCCTACTCTTTCCCATAATGTTTCGATGGCGCTCGGGACATTGGTGTGAATTGTTCCTTTCGTTGAAAGCGCGCCATGCTGGCGAAGCCACTCCTTCACAGTGAAGGTGTGATGCTTTTGGTCGCACTAATGCTAGAAGGCGAGCTCAGTCGCGGGCAGCTGTCATACACGTGGATAAGAGCTCCTTCTAGAACCCAACTGTATAGGCTGCCTTCACATGATTGCGAATACTGCGAAGTTAGTCGGCGGTGAACTGGTCGGGGGCGAAATGTGCTTACGCACACCTAAAGTGGGGATCCCCATAGGGCTACAACGTCCTGCGGACCAACGAGAGTAAATTCAAGATGTTTGCCGGCGACTGAAATAGGAATGTGTGCGGTCCTGAGGAAAAACGTTTCGATCCAAGGAATTAACTGCCGTATGTAAAACTTGGCGGAGGCTCGCGTGTGGTAGTCCGTAAAAGAAGTTTTACAACTGCACAGGATTAGAGAAGTGGTGAATGCCGACGTATCAGATAGATTCTAGAAGGAGTTTCGTATCCGCTCGTATGAAACTGTACGTGACTGAGTTCGCCTTCTAGCTATAGAGCGACCAAAAGCATCGCACCTTCACTGTGAAGGATTGGTTTCGACAGCATGGCGCGCTTTCAACGAAGGGAACAATTCACACCAATGTCCCGAGCGCCATCGAAACATTATGGGAAAGGATAGGGATACCTTTGGTGGAAATAAGAGCCGGGAATATGGGCGAGAAACTCGTCAAATTTCAAGAGAAGTGGAGGAAGCTGCCCTAGTAGACAGTGCATTCAATGACTGATTTCCTTACTTAGGCCTTGTTAGTATTTCAGCGAACCCAGAAGATCATTAACAAAGTATTGGACCTGCCCAGTGTTATTCATCATGCGTAAGATTGTTTTGTTGAATTGTAAGCTTGCTAGAGTAATTTGAAACCTACTTGGAATTTGCTCATACGCGAGAATTTCTAGTGAAATGATTTTTTCCATTCTTAATTCTTTCTCAATCCGAAACAAATATGCCGTTTAAGTGAAGTAGGACTATCTCTAAAACATATTAAAATTTGAATTGATTTGATTCAGCGGAAAAAAAGTTACAGTCGAAAAACAATTTCGGCGAAGACTTTTGACCGCTACTGTATTATAATCGGCTAAAGTGGTTGTGTGTGTGTGTGTCTGTGTGTCTGTGTGGGGTATACAGGGGGGGGGGCCAAAAAAAAAAAGACATTTTGCCTCCACTTCCAGATGGATTTAAGCACATTTTACTCAACTCAGACCGAACGGTTCCAACTTATTATTAAAGAGTGCATTCCATTCTATAAGAAAATCTTCATAGTGGCCACGTACGTGGACGGCATCAGAAGAATTAGCCCTGGAAACATGGTGCACTGGTCGATCTCAATGGGGTCTTCGAAGGATCGTGTACCATAACGACCCTTACTGGAAAGCTAGTTCCGAGGGGATTTGCACAGTGGTAGCTAATGCCTCTAGAAAACTATCCAACATTAAATCGATTCACGAAATTGCGTAAGAGCTTCAGGCTGAAGCTCTTACGGTAGACCTCCTTGAGCCTGACGACGGTGACAGATGACGTCATATTCTGAAGACGGTGAGGGCAGTGAAGGAGAGCCTGCGTACACTAATAGAGGAACACTTAGGGAATACTCTGCTGAGGAACTCCCGTCAACGACAGCAATCTCTGCGAAGAAAAAAGAGCCGAAGTCCGACATAGGCAAAATGTCTTTTTTTTTTGCCCCCCCTGTATGTGTATTGTCTGTCTGACCGGAAATTCATAGCTCGGGCACCAGTGGTCGTCAGGAGTTGGTTTCAAGATATGATATAGGGGGTGGGACGGGAACATATTTGGTGGGGTACAGAAAGTGATAACAACTGATAAGGGCTGATAAAAGGCGCTAGAACGCAAGTGTCGCGAAATTCATAGCTCGGGCACCAGTGGTCGTCAGGAGTTGGTTTCAAGATATGATATAGGGGGTGGGACGGGAACATATTTGGTGGGGGTCACAAAGTGATAACGACTGATAAGAGCAGATAAGAGGCGCTGAAACACAAATTTCACGAAATTCATAGTGCGCTTCGCAGCAGTCGTCAGGAGCTGATTTTGGGACATGATATAGGGGGTGGGACGGGAACATATTTGGTGGGGTCAGAAAGTGATAACAACTGATAAGGGCTGATAAAAGGCGCTAGAACGCAAGTGTCGCGAAATTCATAGCTCGGGCACCAGTGGTCGTCAGGAGTTGGTTTCAAGATATGATATAGGGGGTGGGACGGGAACATATTTGGTGGGGGTCACAAAGTGATAACGACTGATAAGAGTAGATAACGAGGCGCTGAAATACAAATTTCACGAAATTCATGTGCGCTTCGCAGCAGTCGTCAGGAGCTGATTTTGGGACATGATATAGGGGGTGGGACGCAAACATATTTGGTGGGGGTCACCAAGTGATAACGACTGATGACGACTGATATAACGACATGCGTACGAACGTAGAGAGCACTTGAAATAGAGAATAGAGAGCAGATTGTACATACAGGGGTGGGCCAAAAAAAAAGAGACACTCAGCCCATGGCGCACATCATCGAACTTTTCGTCACACAGGGAGCCGATGTTAATGAAAGTTTTATGGCGTTATATTCCTTAGTTGTTCCTCCGTAAACAGAAGCAAGCACTCCTTCACTGCCCCTGCCGTCTCCAGAATATGACGTCATCTGCCGTCACCGTCGAGCTCAACGAGGCTTACCGAAATCGCTCCGACCTGAAGCTGCTACACAATTTCCTCAGTGAATTAATTGTTGA
The DNA here is from genome assembly GCA_036418205.1 of Ostertagia ostertagi. NCBI lineage: Eukaryota > Metazoa > Nematoda > Chromadorea > Rhabditida > Trichostrongylidae > Ostertagia > Ostertagia ostertagi. The sequence continues at coordinate 3,038 of MU873445.1, read as the reverse complement.
ATAGCTTCCTAGAGACATTAGCTGTGAATGTGCAAAACCGCTTTTGACCTGCGTTTCAGAGACGTCGTAATCGTCTATGGTATCTCAACGACCTCGTTGAGATCGTACCGCGCACAATGCTTCCGTGGGAAAATCTTCTGATGTCGTCGGTGTAGAAGGCTGTTGTGTAGCTTGTTGATAGATTATAACGTGCTCTTCAATATTCAGTTGGGGTCATTTGGTTTGGTTTCGCGACGCGTAAATAATTCCGTTTTGAATGTTGAGTGAAGTGTCTCTTTTTTTTTGGCCACCCCTGTATATGCCACTGTAGATAATGCCTTTTATTTCAATATCATTTCATCAGCGTTGTAATTGTAAACTCAAACACCTTTCGACCGCTACACCTTCTAGAGTTCTTGAGGATGAATGGGATGCTCGAATAAATATGATAATGAATACTGGGCATTCCGTTTTGAGATATTCGACCGCTAAATTACCTCGATACTCGACGCATAGTGGTTGTTTACATCATCACTTTAGCTGTGCACTTCACTGCGCTTATCAAACAGTGAGACAGAAGCCAGCCTATGCAACGGACAGTAATACATTTAACGAAGCAGCTATAATTTAGCGGTGAAACCTAAAGCTTCATCGATTGTCAGTTCTATCAATGCGCGCGGTAGCGGGCGGAGCTAAACTGGTATTTATAATACATAAGGGCTGTAAGGGATATTATTATGGAATTATAAAATATGATCAGGATATTGCCAAAAAATGGGCAAAGAAACAAAGTCCACAAAACAAAAAAAAAAACAAAAACGATAATGGTTGTCTGTCCGCGGCGTTCCGGTTGTCCCTCAACGAGATTTGTTTTGTTCGGAACAAACGAAGCAAGTAAAATGGAAGCAAATGGCAGCAAATGATGACATGAACTGAAATTGGGAGATCTCAGCTCGATGGGATGGGGACATTCGAACCACTTATACACCGTAGAAATTCTTTCAACTTATATTCCTAACGAAATTCCAGGTTAATTAGTCCCCTCCTGTTCTTCGGAAGCCGTTATGCCGTGGAAATAGGATCTTGAAGTCAAAAATGGTGAAACAAAACGGCTCTTTAAATTCAAAATTTTATCACGATAGCAACCAGTTTGTGGATTAAACAGAAGTAGAATGAAATAATAAAAAAGCTTGGAAACAAGTTTCTGACTGCAGACAAGCAATAGGAAATCAAGAAGGAGCGGTATTCATGGACGCTGCGGTGAAAAACTGCGCTGTGGTAAATTGCATGCAATAAATTGAGCGGAGTTTACACGAAATATGAATTCGGCTACAGCTAGGTAGCACACTCCCTCAAAGGCAGCGGTTACTCTGGCGGAGAGGTGGAGACGAGTTGGAGACGTCATTAATGAAATAGTATATTAACTGACCAGATTTATAAGCTCTGAAATTTGGTATGGACTTTTTCGCTGAAACTAAACTCATGGTAGAAGTTGATATGGCCGAATTTCAACGGCTTGCAAGATGTAAGGATCATTATATGGAGCATTAAAGCAGTTTATCTCGTGTCATGGAGGCACGTGCGTGGAACAAAGAAAAGGATTC
>MU873440.1:0-12200 GCA_036418205.1 Ostertagia ostertagi | reverse complement strand
CAGAAGAAATTAGGGATGACCTCGGAAAATTTTTTTTGAACATCCTGATTCTTTAAGGACTTGAGGATATAAAAACACTAGAAAACATAGTATATCTTTGGACGTTGCTCAAGCGAGAAAAAATAATGCACTGAAAATCGTTTCGGCGAACACTTTTGACCGCTACTGTATTCCATCATCCACGAAATAACCTTTCCGGAAACGGCAGTTCATGGTGGAACCGTCACTTATGTTGTGATGCGAATGCTTGATAACCCAATGAACCTTGCACTTGAGCTACAAACTCATACCTTCCAGGCATTCATCACATTACACTCGTATTCTCAAATGTGGCTGATTCCGTTTGGCCATCGGAAAAGGAGTTACCCTCAGGACTACCACACCGCTTTGGTGAGTCATGGGCTTGAAAATGCTCTTATCTGATGTGTATCTTGATAAGGGTAATGACTGGCAGCTGCTATTAAAAACTATACAATATCTGCAAAAAGGTAAGCTAGAATGTTTTGGAGAAAAATATGAAACAATTGATTCATCGTTTCACTACTTTTCCTACGTGGTGTTCCTCCTGTAAGTGTATACCATTGAGTAGATTCAAAAAATAATCAACTAATTCGTCAATAATAACCTTTTTGTTATAATCAAAATAAGTAAAACAATTCATACCCAAAATATTTGATAAGATAATGATTGGGAGCCGAAATGTCTGTGAGCAGTTGAATGGAATAAAAAAATATAGGATAAATAGGGGTTATACTGAAAAAAATTCAGCTGACGGGAATACTCCACAACTGATAAACAACTTTAGAAAAAAACCTGATTCAGGTAAAATAGGCCTATTCAAATGTCACCGTAGTCCTAGAAATTAGAGAAAGAACAATAATTTCAAAATGCTTTGGTTCTCGTTGTTTGACTTATCGCGGTAATTTTGGCATCACCTACTGATTCTTAGGAGGTTTTCCGACCTATAAAGCTGGCTTTTCCACCATTAATATACTTTTGTAGCTCTTACCGCTTTTGACCGAAGATGTGATCTGTGAGTGGACGGAGGCATTATGGTGGGATAACAGGTTTAAGCCCATAATTTTTATAGATTACTGTAGTTGATCAACATCATACATCTACGGTAACAGAGGGGTTGAAACTAGTGAAGATAAGTGATCCACTAGGGAAAGTATAATATGGGCTCTTCCCAAAACTCAGTATGTCGCCGGTTCTCCTGTCCGAAAATCCTCAGGATCGTCCTGACGTGCAACCTCCGATGAAGCTGAATCGTTTTGTACGATTTATTTGTGTATTTATTTATTTCTATACGTCCAGTGGACGCGCTTGGACAGAGCATATTCGAATAGAAATCACATCAAAAACAAGGCAGACAGTCGTCCTAAGTTGAGTCCCACAATTATTGCTGTATTTCCTTTTTACTGTATCCTTCACGAACATGTTTCAAGAACCATTCATAGGCTAAAATTATGGCTGGGTTCTTGATGACCTTCAGAATTAGTAGTCCTGATCTTGCATTCCATGGATGGGGTTTGAGAGACATAATTACGGTTCATTTTCAGGCTTTCGGGCACTGTTCTGCACAATGTCTTGAGAGTCTTGTCCATCGACAAATGAGAACTTTGTCATAAGAATGTTTTAAGTGCGATTATCGAATTACATTTCAGCGACCGTTAGCGGAAAAGGCTACGAAAGCGCTCTACGATCTGTACGGGACTAAATATCAAGTAGGAACTGGTGCCGATATAATGTGTGAGTTGCTGTTATGTCCATAAAGCCATTACGTGAGAGCTACGTCGTTTATACATCCGGAATGAAGACTAGTTAGATGATTCTTTTAGATGAAGCGTCAGGAGGATCGCACGACTGGGCGAAAGGCTCGCTAAAAGTCAGCTATGCATACCTCATCGAACTGAGGCCACAGAACTCAGCAGTTGGGTGAGCAAAGAAATTCGATTCCAAAAAAATATGGTACAATTAGTCTGAGCGGACAACCAAGTCCGCTGGGGAGGGAAACCGGCTGTCTGAGCGGATAATGCTTGAGACTTTTTTCAGCAAAAGGTGCTTTCGGAGCGGCTTATGGTGAGCAACGCCGCACAGAATTCGCCCAGCTTTCAAATTTTCGCTCTTTCCCTTGCCCTCATCGCTGATCTTTACCCGTCTTTGCCACAGAAAGCAAAACCGCGATCTACGCACTGACATTTCCAGCTATCGCGAAATCTCGTCCTACCCATATTTACTTGAAAAATGATAATAATCCTATTTTGATGGCACTCTGCCCATTTCTTTTGGTACCTTTTCATTATCGTACCAGTTTTTCACTCACTAGTCATTCGTACAGAGACTTGGCGTATCCGCTACCTTGAGAAGTACATAAAGGCGCAGATCGCGGTCATCTGCTAACTCTACTTGAAAGTGGAAAATGGGGGGAGGGGTGGGTTCGAAGAAGACTGGCGATGATGAAGAATGCACCAAGAGCAGTTGGAAATACTATAATTCCAGGCCATCTCTTCATAAGGTTGTCTGTGATACGACCGAGAGCCGCAGTACACTGAAGAGAGAAAATACGCGAAAGTACACGTCGTTCAAGAGGGTGCAATTACAGGGCCGTTGCATAGCTGGCGATAGGAAGAACAATCAGGACGAGTAAATGGGAGCGCTGGCAAAATCCTAGCGCTCTTGTCACACATGCCGGAGCCGTATAAACAAGAGACCTTTGCAAAGAGCTCTATCCTATCCAAAGAAGGGATCGCTCCAATGGTATGATCGTGGGGTGCGCCTTTAAAGCCTTACAAGTACTGAATCTTCTCCGAAAAATTAGTGTAGTAGCGAGAAGCTCAATTACTTACTTACTACTACTCTTACTCTAAGAATCAATCACTTTTGAAAGGGCTCCTTGAATATGCAAACTTTCCACCCTAGACTCAAAGTTGGAGTGTTTAGAGCATTATTCGTTCCGCTGAGCATGAACGAGGCATGAGGGACTCATCTGTTATTGTTAGAACAACGACAAAACATGGACTTCAGCCTCGGGATTATTTCTTTCTGAAAGTGGTATTTATCGATTTTTCAATTCTTGCAGTGCAAAACACATTGCAAATTTAAACTTGGTTTTCCAAGCATTTCATTTTGTCCAAGCAGTTGCTGAAAATGCGCGCACATAATATAGTATAATTTCTAGTAACAGGTTGCAATGGCGATTGGGTAGATAATGCCAGCTTAAGTTCTACAGAACCAATCACCTAAGCACCACTGTAGCTCTCACTGTACCCTATCGGCTTCTGATCCGTTTCTGGATCTCTTCCGAAGGCACGGGCTGGATTACGCGCAGCTACACCAAGTCGTCACTGATCACATAAGGTTGAGGTGGTGAAAAGGTTAAAGGAATCTTCCACGGACCATGGACCAGTGGGCGGGACCGGAAGTTTTTGTGACGAAATGCATGGTAGGTACGGATCCACGTGTCGAACGCACGAACGTGAACAGGATTCACTTCAAACCTTCCCATGAACGTGGATCCGTACCTACCATGCATTTCGTCGCAAAACCACTTCCGGTCCCGCCCACTGGGTCCATGGGGTCGTGAAAAGAATCCTTTAATATTCGTAAACCGCCCTCAGTAACATGCAAATGCCGTAACAAAAGCGCTGGAGGCTACGCGTCATCAAAAACGGAGTTACTAGCAAAAAACCAAAAGAAAAAAAACAAGCGCTTCATTAGAAATAAAGAAAGAATTGGCAGTGAAGCAGGACCCGAAGAAAGGCATGAAAAAAACGTGCCAGAGGCTCGAGTAAACCCTTCGTGCATTAGATTTTCGCATTGGCCACTCATCGGTGCTACTCTCATCAACGCTAACGCTCTTTACACTAAACGGCTAGAGTCAGACGGCGAGGATGTGGGCAGGCAGCGGCACGAGCGGCACGGGTACGAGCAGACCTTGCGTTACAGCACATCGTCCCGCATCTTTAGGCAGACCGCCTGTCTTGCGACTAGGCATACTTCCCTTTCTTCGACCTCGGACCTTATTGCGACCCTCCTTCAACTATTGCACACATCAAGCAAAATGCCTTCCGGCTGTCAGCACGAAAGCATATGGCCATCATGAAAAATGTGCCGCCAGTTTTAGGGGCAGCAGCGTTGCGGCTACAAAACCATGAAGCTGGTGTTTCTAACAAACAGCACGCCAGCATAATAACCTCTCCCAGGGTTAGTGAACAGGGAATTCCCATCAATAATTCCTCGACTTATTATTCACTTATAAGCAACTCACCAACAACATACTCCTATTTGGATGGGAATACTCCATTCTCGAATCACGGGCTTTGCTTTCAAACAGCGCAATACGAAGTGATCACGGCGATACGGGGAAGTTACCCTCCCCTTCAAAAAGCGAGAAAGTGTCGGGTGCAGACCATGCACCACAAGTGACGACGGCCTTCACAAAATGTTAATGTTTTCTGCCAATGAAATGATTAGCCTGTTGCAGTTGTATTCTATCGATTGTCACTAATTACAACTATCATTTACCAGAAATCATCACTATGAACAACTTCTAACCAGATTTACTTGGAGGCCGTCGTCAGTTGTGGTGTTTGGTCTGCACCCGACACTTTCTCGCTTTTGAAGGGAGGTTACATTTGACTGTAACTCACTCAAGCCACGCATGCACGCTGCGCGCACACTCTCTCGTCATATCGTAGGCTTCGCCTATTATCAGAATCGATTTTTAGTTATGGTTTCCTTCTTCCCGAACGCGAGATCCCAGCCACTGGATTGGAAACATTTGCGGCAATTAAGGTGGTCGCCGAAGAAATGGTGGCCACAATTTGTGGAACCCGAAATCAGACGACGGGTCAAACCTAGTAAGTCCCATATCCTTATGAATATCCGAATCGTTATTCACAGTAGTATCAATCACAGTCAACAAACTGTTTAGCCCCTCCACCGCTCCCTAAACGTCGTGGTTACAAGATCATCGATACAACACCTCATGACAAGAACGGAGAAATTTCCACGACTTCAGGTTCGTGAATTTGTGAAAACTGCTAGGTGACCACCTGATCTTTCATGGCTGCGCCACGACGACTTCGTCTTGTCCGTCGTTATCTCAGGACTACGAAAAAATAAAACACTTGACTTATCGGCGCTATCCTAAGAGAAAAGGGACATCTTTTCAACGACCAAGCTTACAAGGAAAGGATGGTAGGTCGAAGTGGCCGTATAAAATGAGATGTATACCACCTGATGCGTCTCTAGACGCTGATTCCAAATCTGCCTTCCAAATCTGCTAAACGGCTCTCCGAACGGAGTTATGAAGCGTAATAGCTCAGTGGTGATGGTCCGGGGTGGCAGGTAAAAGCTCGTAGGATCGGTTCCTTTGCAAGTTGTTGCTTTGCTTTTGTCCGCAACACTTCTAGAGACAAAAGCAAAGCAAGCAACTTGCAAGGAACTGATCCTACGAGCTTTTACCTGCCACCCTGAACCATCACCACTGAGCTATTACGCTTCATAACTCCGTTCGGAGAGTCGTTTAGCAGATTTGGAAGGCAGATTTGGAATCAGCGTCTGGAGACGCATCAGGAGGTATACATTTCATTTCAAACGGCCACTTCGACCTACCATCCTTCCCTTGTAAGATGAAAAGAGAGCGCCCTAGGGCAAAGAAAACAGCCCACACTCGCCCTGAAGTAACTCACCCTCGCCTTAAGGCGTAACCCGTTTTTCAACAGAAAGGGAATTTTCTACGCTATTTCAAATACATAGCCACCGTCATGCCCCCGTACCTTGCTATAGCGCCGATTTATCACAAAGTGGTGAAAAATCCCCTGGGTTGATCGTCACTTTTCTCTTCAATGATAAAAATTGAGTAAGTGGAGTAGGAGCTCGAGAAGGGCCTTATCACACTAACGCTCGCCGTTTCTTCGAGAGCTCCACTCCGTCTTGACATAGAACACTAGCGTAAACTCGGCCGGCCCTATCACATCATTCTGTCAGCTATAAGCGCTACACTAAGCTCATCCAATCCCTGAGCAAGCTGAGTGCATGGCGAATCCCCTATGAAAATATTTAATTAGCAACGTTCACTTGACTGTTAATATTGCTTTAGAGAAAAGAACATTGGAACACTTGGCGGAACAACTGAAACTCCCCCAGTGGTCACTGAAGTAATCGAAGTAACTACGACTTCCATCCCAGAAGATCTCACTCCTGATACCCCAGAAGACCTCATTACTACAGAAGCCGTAGTTGAGAGTACCACTGCCAAGCCTCGTATATTAATATGCATTGATTACGGCATAGTACTGCCGGCTTGTTGGAGTATTTTTGACTTGTGCGAGAGACCCATACAAGTATGATCTATGTGTGCAAATGTTTCAAGACGGGTCAACTGTCGACCTTAACAACACCGAAATCTTTTGGTTTCTTTTTCAAAAAAGTAAAAATATGACTAGTGTCGAAACATTATTGTGAATGATTTGTTTTGCGATGGAAAATTTTGTTAAGCTACTGAACAATAAAGCAGTGGTATGCCGAACAAAGTACTAAACTCGGGTAAATTTGTATTAAATACATCTACCAGGTGAGATACGGTCGAGGATTCATGTCGACCAATCGACGAAGGATTTGTCGTTAGTTAGCTACCGGGATCGCCCGCGCGGACATTATCACTAATCGCCACACGCCAGCCGCCTAACACCAGAAGGACCACAAATATTTCTCGACGTAGTTCACGGCTGCTATCCCATGATAACCCGATGCTTATCACTCGATACACATATTGTTACCTGCACTTTTTTGTGTGACTGTCACCCCCAACCATACTACCGGGTTGGATGGCATTAAATTCATAGCAAAAAAAATAAAAAAAAAAAAAAAAATCAATAACTTGGAATAAGGGACGCTCTTGCAGAAGTTGGAATTAACGTTCGTAAGGCGAGACGCACATAACTCTAAGAGTGTTAATAAATTTCAACTCTAATTCTGAGATAGTAATGGTTCTGGGGGCACGGCAAAAACAATGCAAAAACCAATTTTCACGAGTGAAGCCATTCTGGATCACAGTATGAAATTGGAGAAGATCGGTCTAATTAAGAAAATTGTCGGACCATTTGCTCGTGTATGATGAAGTGAAGTGTTTTCGATACTCCAACTTGGCATAATTCTCGTTTGCAAAGCGGAAGGTGGAATTTCTGTAGAAGCGACGGAAAGCCTCTCGCGGAGAATGAAGCGTTTGTTTTGAAACCACTCTTCTGACAACTCTCTATGCGCTGGAAGTATCGAAGAATTTTTAACACGTTGACGACATTGTGCAGCGCATGCGCATCACACCTTGAGCACCGTGTGGGACCGTGTGCAGCGCATGCGCTGCACACACAAAATTATTAATTTTTTTCGCGCATGCGCTACTTCTTTTCTAATTTTTTTGCATCTATTCTATAGACCACACCATAATATGACTAGACACGGCGAGGTTCATCGAATGGTTGAATATGCTCCTTTTTAGCGAAGGTTTTCTAAGCCCTACGAATTTCCCAATTGTGTTCATTCCTAGTTTTCTTTATATTCTGACAATCTTGGTCATAAAAAAGAGTAGTAGAAGTAAGCACAGACCTACACGTATAGCAAGATATATGTTTTTAGTGGAGTGACCGTGTGAAAAGTAATTTTGAGGTTTACTATAGCAAAAGCAACTGAAACTCGCCTTTTTGTTGCCAGGAAACGTCAATTTGATCGAACTTTTACAGTTGTTCCTTCTATTAAGGTTGGACAACAAAATAAACAACAACCATAAACACGAACACATCGAATATCAAACATTTTGTTGCATCCGAGTTTTGCGTATTTAAAGCTCAAAATTCACGGATTTGATGTGAGGCGGCGGCGCCTGCAAAATCGCCGTGGTCCCACGCGGCGCAAAAACCCAAAACGCGCGTTGTCGTCAACGTGTTAAAGAAGAAATAATGTTAAAGGAGCGAGGCTTATGAGATGGTGAGGTCGAAGAAGGGGAAACCTAGCAAGTGGAGCATGTGAATCTCTCAAGGGTTTAGATCGACACGCAGCCTCCATCGAAGTAGATGCTCCCGACGATTTAGCATGACCTTTTGCCGGACATGTTGGCGCTCTATTGGCATCGTGCGGCCCCCTCTAGCGTCGTGCTAGTTTCTGAGCCTTTGTCCTTCAGCAGAGAGAGAGCGATTAACCGGTTAAGAGGCGGCATCGGTGATAGTTGCGCAAGGCGCAAATGTGAGCAAGGAAGAAGTTCCATTTCCCAGGTCCTACGGTACTTTTCTTAACTTTTTCCTCTTTCCATGCATCACTGACCATCTCAAACATTTTTCAAGTGGGCTCCCTTTTCATCGTAGAATCTGAAATTGAGATACCCTCTTCCTTCACTGATTTTTCTTTCTGTGTGCCACATTTTGCTTTTTGTAAGCGACGTGAATTTCTTTCTTTCGAAAAAACCTCTGAAAACGTTTTTCTGTGCTCTCTATCATCATCACAACGTTGTTTTATAAATAAACCATTTGATAGAGAAAAATAATGGCAGGAGTGGGAACACAAAACCGGAGCATCAAAGCGATAAAAACGAAAACCAATAAGAAAACACAAACTGAATCAATTCGGAGAGACAACATGAAGTAGGAACACCTTATTGATTAGTTTCAGTAAAAAAAAACTAGAACATTTGCGCCATGAACTGAAAGACCGCTCCATCATTTTAAACATTAGAAAACGCTAACCGGGTTTTTACTTAGCTGCTTGATCAAATCTCGAATGAAAATATGGCCAAAATTCGAAAACGGGTTTCAATTTAAGTGTACAGGTGATACTGTAGGAATACTGTAGCGCAAACAGTATTGCAAAACGTGTCGGTGCCGTCACTTAAAAGTACACGTTACGAGCAGGGTGGACAAGGGAAGTGGGTGGGGAAAGGAGAGAGAGAGAGCGAACAACAGATGGCCTCATATCCTATAGTTTGGAATGAGTGCAATATGACTGAGAAATGTGGTGGCATGCAATCAATACCAATCAATATCGATCAGTTTGGAAATGTTCAGTCACAAGTTGGGACACGACAGCGGAACAAATTTCGAAAAAAGTGCATTCTCTTGAACAGTCGAATTTGAAATCAAACTTTTCAGTAAAACCAAAATCAATCGATAATAAGGCCAATACCCTGTAAATTTGAGAAGAATTGCCAAAATAGCAGAAATTTATAGCCTTATTTCGAAAAATTGCCAAAATAGCAGGTGGCGGGTTCCAGGTGGATTTCGAAGGAATTTCTTCAGTCGGAGAACGGCTAAGCTCAGTTCTTCGAAACGGCCTATTACGTGTCTGTCTAAAGTGAATGTAAGCCACGCCCATTTTATCAGGTTTCATTCAGATCCAATTTACCCTTTACTTCGGAAAACGAGAAGAGCGTCGAGTGCAGACCACACACCACAAGTTACGACGGCCAAGAAAAAGAAAGAAAAGCCGCTTTTTCTTGGCCGTCGTCACTTGTGGTGTGTGGTCTGCACTGGAAGCTCTTCTCGTTTTCCGGAATACTTTTGATGAACAACCCTTCACCATTGTAAAGTTGAACTGGGCAAATTTTCCAAATCTAAGCAGACTTCCCAATTTTCAAAAAATGACTTTTTCCAAGAAAGCAAGTGGATTAGTGAATTGTTCCGAAATTCGTTCGAGCTGACGCGCGCGTAAAACTGACCAATCGATAAATGGAGAGAAACCGGGCAAATCGGAAGCAAGCAAATATGATTATCACCAGGAGACGGAGAAATACAACAATGGTCTTCAAATTTTGAAGAACAAAAGACGGAAAGAAGAATCATACTAAGCTCGCTAGTTCACAGATCCTAGAATTCGAGTGAAAGAGCCTATGCTGAGCGCGTCGTGAACAACCGGCACGACGTTACATGCGCACGTCACCGTGTACGCCACGGTGGTGTCGCCGCGAACGCTCAACGTTATAACAATACCCGCAAGTGGCTGGGACGTTTTCCGGAAATGGGAATGGTACGAGATTGTTCACGGGGGCGACAAATCACACCCCGTTCACATAATGCCTAAAGTGCCCATTTTCGGTGGCAGTAGCGTCGCGCGACCATCAACGCGACAGACGACGACCGCTCTCACGCGAATGACACCTCGTATCGACATGGAATATCCGTCACATACAGTCGACTGTAGTTCGGTCCCCATCCTCGACCCACTGATATCACCAAATTGCTATGTGATAACGCCGGATCCTGAAATGAAGATTTTCATGGGAATATTTGCAGTGGAGGTTCTATGAATATGTTTACAGAGGTCAGAAAGCGTCAATGGTAGCCCAAGTGCGTGGAGCGCTACGATTCATTTTGGCTGCATTACTAGTCCACGAGCCGCGCGAGTGAAGACGAATCGCAGCGCTGCTGCGTTCGCGAAGCCGCGTGTTACCTCCTGACTCACCCTTCCCCCTCCCTCTAGAATCTTAGCAACCTGTTGCTTATTATTTCAATGCGTATGCCGCTCCACAATTTTATAAAAACATTTCTTCCACTGTGAGGTGAACTTTCGGAAATTCACAGAAAAATTTGATACACTTCATGAATAAGAGGAGCGACGTGTGGGTAGAGTCTATTATTACTGAGACATTGTCAGACTTATCGCGAATAGGAGAGATTTGCCAGCGTCCGCGGTCGCGTCGCGGCCAGCGAATCGCTCCATTGGCTCGTACCGCAACCCGACCGTAGACGCTAGCGAATCGCTCGATTCACAAAGTCTGACATCGGCCTAAGGGGTGCAGTAGTTTGTGAAGCCCACAGTAATCTCGATTATGCATGGTTAGGAAGCCTGGATAGCGGCGCGAAGCGACAGCGATAACGTCCCAAGAGCATCTTCTCTTATGATTGGAACTTATATTACGTGGCACGCCCAAACTAATATGTAGCAATAATAAATTGCCCCATATTCCCTATTAGGACCCCCTCCACCCCCTCTATCCCTATTAATCTCGAGCCGAAATGGAAATGGAACAAAAATAAAAAGTCTTCGTTACCCCGAACTCATCCTCCGATGAAGTTGAAGGGCTCGTTCACTGGCCGGAGCGCTGGCTGTTGCTTCCCCTTTGTGAACACGAATACAGTAACCCGGTGAGAGACGTCGTAACGTATCCGGTTTTGATGATGAAGCTGTCATGCTTATAAATAACGGCCGCGTACCGCTGAAATGAGCAACATTTTCAAGGTGACAAATAACCTCTTCATATGTTTTACGCTGCTCTGATGGATGATGGTCCTCTCTACGCATTTGTTTCATTTTGTCATGGTATGGAGCTGAAAGCGTTGTTTCACAGTGATGGATTGGTGTATTTGGGAGACAACAACGGAAGCCCTTCATTAAAAAATTTATAGATCAAACTCCGGAGGACACAATATCGAGGGAAGAATATCTCGAAGACCTTTTATGGCAACTTTATATGAAGTTCCACTGACCTGTTATATAACCAAACATCTTCGGGACCATCAGAACCGATCGGGTCGGATTGTCGTATCAACGCGAACGACACCTCATTCCTCAGGTCCCAATCACTACACACCGGCTGTGCATCGTGAACTGAGAATAAAAGTCGGTAGTTTTTTTGCTATGCAAATTTTACAGGAAATATTTGTTAGGTAAACATACGGACATACCTGACTGGGACAGTATGCCGACAGCAGCGAACGATCCAGTGAGTGGCAATGGTTCACCAACCCGATCCTTCCTTTCCCATCGCGACATACGGCCCCATGCTGAAATATTTGCCATTGTACAGTACGCTTGAGAAATGTTCTAGAAAACATGCGATTTGAACGGAAAACCATGTTGAGAACTTCTCTGAGATCCTGCATGGATAGAAATTCTAACCAGATTCTCGAGGAAACGAAGGGTGTCCCCCAAGAGGCCCATCGCGCGGCGAAGGAAGAGACGCAGATGCGGCAAAGGACGAGTCGCAGCGCGTGCTGTGCGATATGAGACGTAGTATGGTACACATTTAACCTGACGCCTAACCGCTACAGTATGCGCTGCGACTCGTCCTTTGCCGCGTCTGCGTCTCTTCCTTCGCCGCGCGACGGGCCTCTTGGGGGACACCCAGAAACGAATGCTCCGCCCGTCTTTCATATGTACTCATGGAGATTACAATACCGCCCCTAATTTGTGTTCAGTGGTCAGCTTGT
>MU873439.1:0-10615 GCA_036418205.1 Ostertagia ostertagi | reverse complement strand
GCTAAGCTTAAAGGAATCTTCACGGACCAGTGGGCGGGACCGGAAGTGGTTTTGCGACGAAATGCATGGTAGGTACGGATCCACGTTCATGGGAAGGTTTGAAGTGAATCCTGTTCACGTTCGTGCGTTCGACACGTGGATCCGTACCTACCATGCATTTCGTCACAAAAACTTCCGGTCCCGCCCACTGGTCCATGGTCCGTGGAAGATTCCTTTAAAAAACACCAATTGAACATTCCCACGTGTACTCTGAGTTGTGTGCAAAACTTTGCCCCCAGACGGGACTCGAACCCGCACCTTTGCTTACCAGGCAAGTGCGTTGTGAGGTGCGGGTTCAATTCCCGCCTGGGCGGAAAGTATTGTTCAGCAGCCAGCATTCTCTGTTGGAAAAATTCGGCAAGGGGAGCATGTTCGAAAATCCGCAAGCCAGGGGGAGTGTAGGCAGTCTAGGGGGGTGGGGGGTGGGGGCAGTCACTTGACATGCGTGAAAAGCTGGAATGTTCGAGTTTACACTGTCTCGCTCGAGAGAGCCCAGGTGAGCAGACTGCCGCGCCGCCGCGTGCCCCCCCCCCAACTAAGTTAGCACCCTTTCCACAATGGGAGTTGAACCCGCACCTCACAACGCCCTTGCCTGGTAAGTGGTGGTGCGGGTTCGAGTCCCGTCTGGGACGAAAGTTTTGCTCACAACCCAGATTTCTTGTGACAAATATTTTTACTAAGAAAGTAACTTTGTGGTAAGAAATCGTACGCTGACTGCATTTATGAAGAGCATTTGCGGGTTTGTTTTTTGCCTTTTCCTCCAGCTACTTTCGCCCGTCAACGAGTTTGAAAAGCCTAGCATAACTCAGTCGTTCAGTTGGAAGTGCACAGCAATGGCGGCAACTACTGAGAGAGTTTGCGATTGCCACATTAGCGCATGGGAAAAAGAATTCGTTGGCCGACGGCTCACGTTGAAGCCCCGCCGTCGACGAGATCTGAGCTGCTGCCGTCGTGTGCGCGATATTAGCATACGTTCAGAAGCCGCTCATTTACATGGCCATCGTCCGGGTTTTTTTTCGCTTTTTGTCGCTTTAATAGCAGTCACGGCCAATTTTGACCGTGCGAATCATTTATCATGCCCTCAATTCTTCATCTGCTTTCTCTTCCCATTCTGACTTTTTTGCTTATTTTTGAACGATTTGCTCGTATAGCTTTTGATGTCCAACGTGGCGGATCTGTAATTCATCTCCCATTTTCCCCATTTTTTTACTGATATTTTTATCGTTTTTCAGAGACGACCGGCTTCGAAGAATGCTTCATAGATGATGATCTTGCAATTGCCGCTTTTGCTCCTGTTCCTTCCGCCGGCTGTTTTCGGTGAGAATACCAGTAGCTCAAGAAATTATTGACGATTTTCTGAATCCTAACTACTTTTCTGACCGCAGTTCGCCTTGATAAAGTTTTGAGGATTATCCCAGTCTAATAATTTTTTTATCGTTTTGTGAAAAAAAGTGTTTCACACGGTGCATATATTAGCTTCGGTGAGTCCTGGGGTGCTTATCTACAAGGTGGGGAAAAACTACTGATGTACCCTAATATAATGAGTTTTTGAACGTTTTCGTAGACTTTCTCGTCTGAATTCTTCATGGTATGTAGATCAGGGGAAGTGGTGTAGTGGCAAGTGGCACGCTTACCACGCGAGCGGTCCGGGGATCAAATCCTGGGTCGTGAGTCGCCCGGGCCAACCAAGCCTTCCATCCCCTCGGGTAATTGGTACCAGACTTGTCTGGGAGGATAAAAACACTGACTTGAACATCGGCTGGCCCCCGCAAGTCATTGTATAGGCCACATCGCATTCAAACGCCACTGCGAATGTACAAATGGAAGTAGAATGCGTGCCGCATCCCAAAAAGGGATTGATCAACGGCAAATGCTTTATCCTTTATCCTTTTATATGTAACTTGGACATGCTCTAATAACTACAACGACAAAGTGGTTAGCCTTTTACTTTGCAAAATGCACCAATCAACCCCCAGAGCGCTATGCGTAACCGTTCTGGACGATTTCTCAGGTTCACAAAAAATTTTATACAGCTTTCACGTAATTTATCAGAATCCTGCGGCTTTATTAAAGAGAGTAAGTGAATTCCCAAGTTCGCCCAAGACACTGACCGAGAAGGTTCACCAAGCAACCCTCATTCATATTAAGACGAATGGTTCTCCAATTCTTCGGAAAGACCGATATATTTCCAAGTATGGGCTATCCTAAAGGAAAAAGTCTGCCCTATCAATTACCGAAATTTGAACCTTCTCATGACGGCGCTTTTGGAATCCTGGGACAAAATTGATGAAAAATACCTGCGTGCCACATGGCATGCGTATGCCAAATGCTCAGAGAACTGTGTAAAGGCTAGAGGCGATCATTTTGAGAACTGTTAATATGTTTTGAATTGTCATCTTTTCTACAAATAATATTCGTGATTAGAATCGATTTCTGAAAGCTAGTCTCGAAATGCCAACAAAATATTGGTGCACCAGTAATTTTGCCCGAATGTACATGGCTTCATGGATTCCTTAGTATTTTCCCGGAAATGAGCGATGACGAGTTGATGGTGAATCACCCTACAAGGAGATCGTTTATATCAATTTATTTGTTTGTTGCTTGAGTTCTCAAATAGTTAATGTTACTAGGAGCCACATGTAATTGTCCATGATCCATCGAGGACCAGTTGAGCCCGAACCGTGCCCAAGGTTCCCATGGCAAATTTTTGTGATGTCCTTGGTGCAGAAAGCTATTATAACGTTTAGTGATAGATTGGGATACATTTTATACTGTGTTGGGAGGCAGCAAATTGTAATTTGCTATATGCGATTAATGTTGTCTGGAATGTGGACTGAAGTGTCTTTTTTGGCCACCCCTCTATGTACCAGGATAGGTAACTCTGGGATTTATAATGCAATCGTGTGTGTGTGGCGCATCCCAAGCGGCTAATCCTTGACTACCTTTACTGTTCCGATCTTTGGACTTCTTCCAACGTAGTTGTCAACATTCGTGCCCTTTCAGTCACCTCCGCTCTAACCGTGTATGTGGACATGGGCACGGCGCATTACGAATGCCGACTCTCGTTAGAAGATACACTTTGGGTTCATCTGGATAATGCCGCGTTACGGTTGATGGGCATTCGTAAAGAACTCAGCCGACTGGTATTTTGTTTGCAGAGGAATAAACAAGAAATCGTAAATTGTCTCTAAACCACCGTAAAAAACTGACGGCGTCTCTATTACCCGAATTGCTCACCGTTTTCGCATGCAGTTTATAGGATGCAGTCGATCCGCAAACCGTTGATCATGTGAAAAAGCAATGGAGTCCTCAGGCTTGACCAGGGTCAAAAATTGTGGTCGAAGGGTCGCTCTAAAGATGTGCGCACTTCGGATACCAATTAGTTAACTCCCTGGGAGAACAACGATTATTTCGCAGTAAGAGTAGAACCAAAAATTCCATGCAAATTTACGGTACTTAGCATGGTAGCATTCTATTACCATCTTGCAATGTTACCCATGGCGTTTTGGTTATCTAAGACACACAGTAGCGGTGAAAAGGGACTCATCGGAAACAGCTCTTCGTGCATCACTCTTTCTTACTTGACGAAATACTAAGGTTCGTTCGAGGGAAGAGCGAAACGAACCTTGTTTACTATTTTGTTTATAATGTTTTTCTTTCTAAATTGAACGAATCCTTCACAGTTTTCTTCCAAGTGTTGATATTTTACGTGTATTGGTATTTTTGAATTGTAGAGAATTATTGAATTAGGGTTTGCGGGGAAAGAAAAGGACTCCATGTAAAGTCTATTTTTCACGTATCTTTGTAGGAGAAAGATTATGCACGCGAACCCGTCTTGGTGCGCTATCGCAAGATACGGGGGCACTGCCGAGACAATGCAGGAGAAATCGCGTGGAAACCTCTTCAACGTTAGAATCGAGACAGCCTTACGCAGGATTAGGACTTCAGGGTGCATCAGTGATTTCCATTTTTCTTGGAGCTTCTGCTCCTTCCTAGGCTAACAAGGGGGTCTTTCAGGACATGGAGCGTTTTTTCAAAATGGTTTTCTGCATGTTGTAGAGGCTCATGTGAGGAACACAGAACCATGGATCCATTTTTCCTGAACGCCCCCAGGAATGTCAAAAAAGCGGGGAAAATGGTCCAAAGTTCGATCTTCCGTGAGTCCTAGACGATGCCCCCGTATATTGCGATAGCACTCATTTTTGATTGCTCCTTTACAAATCTTACTCAGCATCACCCACCCACTAAATAATAAGGTTTTGATTTTTGGAAGAAGCGAAAGCTTCATTTCAATTAATAAGCTATTTCAGAGCCATGCATAGTTTTTATTATTGTAGGCTAGCCCGAACTCTGTATAGTGACACTCTCTACTGATTGGTGAATGTTATCGGACCATTACCTAATGGATTACCCGTTCCCAAAATATACTATAATAGTAGGCAGTAGCTCTTCAATTTTGCTCAAAGCCACTGTACTCATTTTGCCAAGAGCCAATTAAATCCCGCACCAAAAACAAATTCCACAAATGCATCCACGATCCAATTAGCCGAACAAAGGTCGTGCAAACTGCCATAAACACCGCTCGAGGACGCGCTAGTTACAGTTACTGGATTTGGCGCACTTCATGCCTTCACGTTTGATTAGCTCCAGAGCGGGCGACAATTCTCTCCTAATCGTGGATCGGGAAATAGCCTTAGAAATTTCTGGAAAGGGGTCCAAAGGCGAAGAATGACTAAAAGCTAAATTAAGAGAAAACTTCCTCCAACTCGAAACGTGACACCCGAGGGCTATGTTGCACTGAACAAATAAATAATCCTGGTCAGGAAGCCCAGATAGCGCAGTGGCCGGAAGTCATCACTTTACGAGAGGTATTAGTTTCCCAGCTTCTCCGGCTCCGACTTTCCAAGCTTGTTTCTACCTTCACCTGAGAAAACTTGAGATTCCTGTGGAACACGACTTGTTTTACCTTTACCGAGTCAGTGCTTGCACCCGCTAGGATATTCTCAGCCTGCCCTTCTCAGCTGTCGTTAATCCGTTGGACCCGTCTGCTGAAGACAATCACCAGCAATTAGATATAGCGGCGCACGGATCTTCCTGCCACGTCTTTGTCGGCCTGCCGGGACTAATGCACCGCGGGGCCTACAGAACGGAATTAGTTCATCACACGCTTGCAGATTTGACGTCTTTAGCCCGTAGCCTAATTAGGCCGTCACTTTGACGTCTAAACTGTTGCTAAGCAGCTCATTCTGAAGTTAATTGTGTTGGACAACATCCCATCACCCACACCCAAACCCACATTATTGCGTTAATAGGATGGATCTGCTCAGAAATAAAGCGGTCATCGTTGCCCCGATTGGGCATCATTTTTCACAGAAAGATTGGGACGGCATCAGAGGTTAAATTTGGCACAAAGCCAAGAAATTTCCGAGTGGGACGAAAATTGACTAAACGCATAAGTGTTCCCCATTAAAGGTTACATGGCTTCTGTCAACCAAAGGGTGAGAGCGTAGCTGGAAAAGCACACACTTTGTGTCTTATTGGGACTAAGCCTTTTGAAGAAGATAAAGAAAGAGGAGATGCTGTGATAGTGTGCACTTGTGAGAGCTCCCAGACATCACTACAAAACGCTGAACCGCCAAGCTCACGGTTGACAGAAGTCCTGAGACCAGTTCAAGGTGAAGTATATCAATCAAAGATCATTACATGAATACAGTCGCTGACTGTGGGTTAGACAAGCCTTCCTTTCTTAATTAGCCCCATATTTTTTGTAGTATTTTAAATAGATAGCAATCGATTGAGCCTAAATCCAAACGCTAGGCTCCAGTCCGGCGCAGATTCAATGGTTTGTTCCGGGTTGAGATTTTCCGATTTCCGACACTCATTTATTCAACTCGATTTTGTACCGGGATCTGGGAAGCACTCACGTTTTGTAAATGGCATGTCGGAGAGACTCGGATGGACCCTGTGATAATCATACAAAACTGAAAAAAATAATTAGCCTCATTGAAATGATGCGTATTGATCGTTACGTTTCAGGCGATGTTGGTCGAGAAATGCGCGCCACGAGGATGTCAGTGGTGGATTTCTGGAAGAATGAAACCCTTGGTGACGGCTTCAATATTCGTGTTGCACACGGGGTAAACAGCTGGCCAGACCTCGTCGATCAACTGCACGGTAGGTTATTTCCACATCACACTTAAAGGCAGAGGCACCCGTAGAGTAACAGCACCCTTCTGAAGAACACCAAGGTTTCCTTTGTAGAAAGGCGTAACCGCTGGGGAAGTGGCTTAAAACACACCTTACCGTAAAATTCCCTCGAATCGCTGTGATCAGTTTTTATTTTTATGCTGCGAACTCCTTAAGAAAGAACGCGTGTGTTTCGCGCAGCTGAAATGAATCTAAACTGAATATCTTCAAGACCCAGTCCGGGATACTTGTGTAACGCGCCTTACGGTGAAGATCCGAGATTCACTATCAAATCAAGCCATCTTGAAGAAGAAAAAACAATTCGTATAACTTCGTATAATGTATGCTATATAGTTATTACGCGTCTCTGTGTGTGCGGTTGGTATCCTGCATGTCGGCACAGCCAAAAGCTTGCATTCAAGTGACTGGGAAGTACATGGGAGGCGATTCGGGGCCGCCTCCAAAAAATAAGCCCCTTGTTCCGCTCCAGGATAGCGTGGCTAACTACCTGGAGGTCTATCCTAGCCCACACGACAGAGCCTGGCAAGCTACTCGTGTGCCTTCAATATGCCGAAAACAGCAATATGGATGGGCCTCATTCCCCTGAACCTGAGGGAGCCCCCAATACGGCAGCGTTGGGTAGGACCGCTCGGGAGAGGCTGCTAGAATCTCAGGGCCCGGATAGGCTGCCTAAACGAAGAAGGACTAAGATGGCGATCTGTACTTTCAACGCACGAACGCTTGCATCCGAAGCTCACATCGAAGATCTGATGATGCAGGCCAGGAAGATCAAGTACGACGTCATCGGACTGACCGAGACGAGAAGGCACCGCCCGCTACACGCCGTTTTCGATACTGGAGAAGAACTGTTCCTTGGAACATGCGACAGCAGAGGCGTTGGCGGTGTGGGTGTCCTCGTCAACACGCACTTGGCCATAAACATCGATTCGTACGAAAGCCTTACGACCCGAATCGGACGTTTGAGATTGAGAAGATGTGGTTCAACTCCTGCTTTGACAATCTTCGTCGCCTACGCACCAACATCGAGCTACGACGAGGAGGAACACGAAGCATTTTATATGGAATTGGAGAAGTTCTACAAGGAAGATCATACCTTCTTCAAGGTCATCGTCGGCGACTTCAACGCCAAGATTGGCCCGAGAAGAACGGCTGAAGAACTTCACATCGGTACTCACGGAATGGATTGGAATGAGCAGGGCGAAAGACTGTCTGAGTTTATCATGTCGACCAACACCATCCATGGTAACTCGCAGTTCCAGAAGCCCTCTCACCTTCGTTGGACTTGGGAGTCACCTGATGGACAGTTCCATAACGAGATAGACCACATCATCTTCAATCGAAGGTTTTGCCTGACCGACGTCGCTGTTGTTCCAAAGTTCTACACGGGATCGGACCATCGTCTCCTCCGCGCAAGATTCCACTTCTCGATGCGTGTTGAGAGAGCAGCAAAGTTCAGGAAGCGAAGCCCCAGGACAGTCATCAACTGGGACCACTTCGCTTCCCTCGTCAGCTTATGGGAGGATTCCGTCATCGAAAACATCGACGAGGAGTACTATCGGCTCGTTGAACATCTTCACGATTGTGGCAAGAAGGCAGAGAGTTTGAAAGTCACCAAGGGACGTCTGTCTCCGGAAACTCTCGAACTGATACGCCAGCGTGGAGCCGCACGAGCTGCAGGCAATCACCGACTCACGTCCGAGCTTGCGAAGCTATGCAGAGAGGCGATAAAGGAAGATCTCAAGGAGCGAAGAGCAGCAGTATTAGCTGAAGCAGCAGAGGCTGGGAGGAGCATCCGCAATGCCCGCCGAAGCTTTGCCAGCTACAAGACCAAGATGACCTGCCTCCGACGTCCGGATGGAACAGTTACTGCATCCCGAAGGGCAATGGAGAAAGTCATCCACGACTTCTACTCGGATCTCTTCGATAGCCATGTCCATCTGCCTACTTATCAACCGCAAGAGGATGGATACGTTGTCCCCTCAGTTCTCTCTTCCGAAGTCCGACACGCCATCAAGTCGGTGAAGAATTGTACAGCGCCCGGTCTCGACAGGGTTAAACCGGAACATCTGAAGAACGCACCGCCAGTTATCATCAAAACTCTGGCTCGACTCTTCACGCGCTACCTGTCGGAATGCAAGGTACCCACTCCGTGGAAAACCAGCAGGACCGTGTTGCTGTACAAGAAGGGAGACTTGGACGACATTGGCAACTATCGCCCAATCTGCCTGCTGTCTGTAATCTACAAGCTATTCACTCGAGTCATCCTTAACAGGATCGGCAGAATACTAGATGAAGGACAGCCATGCGAGCAAGCAGGGTTCCGAAGAGGGTTCAGCACGATCGACCATATCCACACGGTTACAAGACTCATTGAAGTTTCACGAGAGTACAAGATGCCGCTTTGTCTCACGTTCATCGACTTGAAGAAGGCCTTCGACTCTGTGGAGACAGAAGCGGTCATCGAAGCCTTGGGCAACCAGGGCGTCCCTACTCAGTACATCAAGATTCTTCGTGAGCTCTACAGCAACTTTACGACCAGAATCTCACCATTCTACAAGGAGGTCATCATCGACGTCAAGAGAGGGGTTCGACAGGGCGACACCATCTCGCCCAAACTCTTCAGCGCCGCTCTCGAGAACGTCATGCGTCAACTGGAATGGGAAGACATGGGAGTGAAGGTCGACGGCCGGCAACTACACCACCTTCGTTTTGCTGACGACATCGTTCTTATAACGCCGAACATCGAGCAAGCGGAGCGAATGCTGGCTGATTTCGACTGCGCCTGTGGTAAGGTTGGTCTACAGCTGAACCTAACGAAGACGATGTTTATGAGAAACGGATTGGTTCCTGATGCCCCATTCACGCTCAACGGAACGAACATCACCGAATGCTCCAGCTACGTGTACCTAGGTCGGGAAATCAATATGATGAACGATCTAGCTCCAGAGCTGAGCAGGAGGAAACGAGCGGCTTGGGGAGCGTACAAGAACATCGAGGGAGTAGTGAAGAAGACGAAGAACATCCGGCTCCGTGCCCACCTCTTCGATTCCGCTGTCCTTCCTGCCCTAACCTACGCCTCAGAGACTTGGACTCTGCGCAGGCAGGACGAGCATGCGGTCAGCGTTATCCAACGCGCTGTCGAGAGGACGATGCTAGGAGTAACCCTATACACGCAAGTGCAGAGGGGAATCCGGAGTTCGGAACTACGCCAACGATCGAAGATCAGGGACGCTGCCGTTTTCGCCAAGGAATCGAAGATAAGGTGGGCCGGACACGTCATGCGATTTTGCGATGACCGTTGGACCAGAGCGGTTACCGACTGGATCCCTCGGGACGTCAAACGAACACCTGGACGACCGCCGGCCCGATGGTCAGACTTCTTCACGAAAGCTCTGAACGAAAGGAATGAAGGACTTCGTGTCCCTCGAGCGAGGAGGATCCACTGGACCACTCTAGCACGCGACAGGGACGAATGGAGACGTTGCTGGCGCCCGCTCGAGCAAATCGATGATCAACGGGACGACAGGTGATACAGGTGATTGCCCTGACAGTCAACCGAACTGCTGATACACTTCGTTCGGTCACACTGGTGCTACAGTAATGGCGGACGACGTGACGTTGAGAAAATACGACCTCCTTTGATTGCATTGCCGTATTTCGAACAGCAGTTAGTGTCCTGTTTTTGGGCGGTGTAAAATAATGTAGGGTATGTGTACGGTAGCGACCAGGTAAACATCTTATTTCGTTGGCAGTGGCCTTCCGAGGGGATGGGGGGGGGTGGTTGAGACATCTTTGAATGCCTTCCAGCCATCGTGAATATGCCTCTGGGCCAAGGCTATCAATGGGGCCTTATATTTTTGGAAGCTATTATTTTTGTACACCCAAGACAAGTGATGTAATACCTGAAGCTTAACTGCTGTAGAGAAACGATAGGCAGGGTTTCCGTCGAATAAATTCGAGGGCTTTCGAGTTCGAGGGCTAATATCGAATTGCTCCATTGAGTCGTTGTCCCTTTCAGGCTGCAAGTAGAAGTAGGTAAAGGAGGTAGATTGTTGGTATCTGAAAATAGGATCACTGCGAAAGGGGCAAAGCGGGTGATTGTGGCCTCCTCTAAACGGAAGGGTCGTAAAAATCCCTAAAATTTGCCCAGGGCCCTGCTTAACGCTGGCGGCATTGCCTCATTGGGTCCATCATAAGCAACCTTAGATTATTTTCTCAACAGGTTCTGAACTCAAGATTCAATAGGATCTTGAATTTTTTGAGCGCGGGCATAGGCTCTTTTAAAAAATTCATTTATGTCCGGTATCACTTTGTTCGCTGGCGAGAGACATCGTTCTAAGGTCGTTAAATGCCAATCAAGCGAAAAAGC
>MU873438.1:0-12149 GCA_036418205.1 Ostertagia ostertagi | reverse complement strand
TCATGTAGATCGCAGATAGGCTAGTGAACTCAACCTCGGGTCGCTGATTTATCACTGGTTTAGTCACTGATACTGCTCTTAGAGCTTCCTAGATGTTCCTAGAGCTTTTTTCGTGATAGAAAATAAACAATCCGACAAAACAAAAACATTTCGTCAGCACCCATGCTATCGCGACAGTTGGGAAGCTTCGAAACAGGTTCCAGTTTATCGTAAACAAATGTGGTTTTTCTCGACTGGCTTTTCAATAATGAAGCTTTGTCATAGCAAAAATCCTGTTGTAGACATTCGGAGACAGCAAGATTACGCCCAGTTCATATTTGATTGGATGGATTGCGCTTTTTCAGACGGCAAATTTTCCGCTCAATCCCAAGCTTTTTCATCACGTTTTGGACCATTCGGCGAGAAATTGCCTGCTTTAAAGAACGGTGTGTTGGGCTTTCACTCATTATAGAGATTTGAAGCTTAAGCCTGCAAAATGGGATTTATAATATTCTAGAAGAAATTTTTTGTTGTGCTTCTTATGGATTGAGCAAACTATCACGTAGGCCTAAAATCCGAACTGTTCTATAAGGAAAATCAAAATAAAGGATATCTCCGAATAGAGCAGGAAAGAAGCTTCGAGCGATATGTCAATTTACATGAGACAATGTGATTTCAGAGGAAAAAAATTCAGTTAAAAACGATTTTGATTTCTCCACAAATTATTTGGAACTACATATGAGTTTGTCGTTTCGGCTAATTTTCATCGATTCGACCTGCCATTTTGCAGGCAAAAATTCAAAGTGTTCGGAATGAATGTGGAAGGAAAGCACAACATTCTTTAGAGCAGACAAATCCCTAGCAGGAAATTTTCCGCTGGAAAAAGCAATACTACTTATGGAACGATACTTATGAAACCGCCCAATACCATCCATTCAGATTTGAAGCGAGCGGATCTGATGTTACAACAAGCACGATCACGATCGCAGATAAAGTTAGATTCAGCCAGGATCTGTTGGAACCAGTCATTACTACCACCACAGGCATGCTCACACGTTGATGACGATCTTTACAGCATGTTCTAGCTTTTCATAAAAAAAAGTACTGTCAAAGACCTAGACCTCAGCTCTAAAAGAGCTAAAATAACGCACTCTCTTACTCCAGTGACGAAAGCCGCCGAAAGGTATAGACATATGCCTCACGAACTTCAAGGAATTGAAGAAGCTGCGATGACATAATTCTGCAAGAAAAGGTGCAAATGAGAGATATTTATTTATTTATTCATTTATTTACTTATATACTCATAAGAGTGCACCAACGTCCCATGCAGAAAAAAAAATCATACTGAAATATCTCAACTGGGAGACGAGCGGTGAGTAAGTAAATGAGAGTAGTTTGAAAAAAAAAACCGAAAATTCAGTTCACACATCAAAAAATGGAGGGTTATTGCTGGTTTTCCCTGTGCTGCAGAGAAGCAAAGAATTTACCTCACCGGAAGCACAAGTTACAAACGAGATTCAAGGAATTTCAAATTGTTAGCCTTTCTTTCTTAAGATCAGGAGTAGTGAAGTTGTCTAAGCGAGTTTAGTAGTTCTAACTTTCAAAAAAGGAGGGAGAGGATGAATTCGATGCAAATGAAAGGCAAACCAAACTTCGTATGCTTGCATAATTTATACAATCGTGGTTAGATGACGGTTTTGAGAGGATATGTAGGTCTAAATCTAGGGCGACCTGGTGCCCCTCCTCCAATACTGATCTAATCAAGCTCTGCTGGATTAGATGGTGTAACCGTATTACGGTCCATCCGAAGTCTTACTATACTGTGCTTGTCGTTGGCTGATCCAGTGGATCTGGTAAAGGCTCCGAAGAAGGCGAACTCGCCGAAACGTTAGCCAATAAATTGTCAATATCAACCTCGTGTGCAGTTCAACAAAGCTACACCATCCAATCACTAACATGCCGAGGTTCATCGAGAGTCGAGCATGGCGTCTGCTGGATTACATCAGCCAAATATTTTTGACTAGAAGGCACGCTAGAATGCTTACAAACTGAATTGGCGATTTAGCGAAGCCCACCAGCGAGTTGCAAACTGCTCACAAATTTATTGAAGATATGCTCTAGACTTTCACTTTGGCGTAAAGTGAGAGTAGTACTAGGGTGCACCTAAAAGCAAGAAGGTTTTACGAGACCCTATTTCAGAATCTACTTCTAGTCAACATTGGTAAGATGGCCACGATTGAAGTGGAGCTTCGAAATATCTTTGTTATCGAATAAAATGGTTGAACCATCAATCCTCCGATCAAGAGCCGAAAAACAATCTGATTCTCAATCGGCAAAGATATGCTCCGTTGTAGGAGAACAGCACTAAACCGCTCTTCCAAGAAAAACAAATAAAAGGTGGAGAAGCTGGAAGCGCCGAACTCTTCCCACATAAAGGCTATATTTTGAGCCCTCCACTTTCTTCTAGTTGACCTGACGTGCTGATGCGAGGTCCACAATTTGAGCTGTTCTAGAATGTAGAGAATCCTTCAAATCGGAGTAGGTTGATGCATAGCATTGCGACAGGTTTGAAAAAACCGGATCTAGGGCAGAACTGAGAGCGGTTTTCCTACTTTGGGGGGAATCACCGTGAATATTACATTACTGTGATTTTCACATGAATTCTCGTACAAATTGTTTTAAATTCGTAATTGGTCACAATTTTTGGCCATAACTATGAGTTGAGCTTTCTCCGTTCGGCACAAGTAGGCTCTCATGGACGTCTGGAAAGCTGGCATAAGTTTTTTGATACTCATGTGCACAGTAGAGGTGAAGTGCAAATGTAGCCAGCAGTGTCGGTGACGGCGAAAGACTGAATGGCACCTGTGCTGAAGGTACTGGAAGCAGAAAAATTCCAAATGCTACAAATGCACTCAAAACATAGGAGACGTTAAAGGGTAATACCGCTTTGATTCCCAGCCAATCCACCGCTAATGTGGGAGTACACGAGAGTGCCGCAATATTTATGGTGCAGTGTCTAAGTCGCAAACCCTACAATGCTCGATCCCAGGATAAAAAGGAAACTGTGGAAGTGATCGGAGTGGAACAATAAGTGAGAAACCTTCAGGTGAGCCTCAGTGTAGCGTTTATCTGTCGCAGCTATAATCTAAGTCTGAAACGTTCGCGGTGACTGCGCCTATTTGGGGTGAGTCAAAAGTGACTAACCGTAAATGATGTCTGGATTTACCGTCATGACGACTCCCGGATTTGCGCCCATAAACCCATCAACGCAAACAGACGAGGTGCCCTGCTCCTTCACGCCAGAAAAGGGGCCGATCCAAAGTGAAAGCGATCAGGAATGAGGCTGCTAAAAGATGAAGCAGCCTATGTTCGCTAACGATAGTAGATGGCTTGAAGACAAACATAAAGAATAAACGTAAACATTCAGTAGCACCTTTGCCCTATTTCACACCCTATACAACTCTTCGAAGGATGCAGATTTGAACATCATTAGCATTATTAAATTCAGCTCAAATGTATGATGAGAAGCGATTGGGCATTTTTTGTGAGCAGAAAACACATCTGGGAGCTCACAAAGCGCTGCCTTTCAGCGTTCCCCCCATACTTCATTCAGTACCTAGTAATTTTGTGCTGAACAATCCTTTCGCGAACTTCGTAAGCATGACAGCTAGAAAATTATGTACAGAACTACACGATTTCTAACAATATGAGCTTTATCAAAAATCTCAACTAGAAGCTTTCTTTGTTTTGAGTGGTTGGCAATTTTGTTGAACATTCTGTTGAAGGCGCTAATGGATGCGGCGCACATACGAGACTGCGAGCCGCAGAGGACAATCGGCAGTGGTGCATGGGTTCAGTACATCATACGCTCCTTATTCATTTTCCTCCCTTCTTATGCATTATTTACTTACTTTCCGGTGCATGGCTTATTCCAGTTCATGCACTCTTATTTATTTACTTACTTTCCGGTGCATGGCTTATTCCAGTTCATGCACTCTTATTTATCTTTTCTCTGAGCATGGCATAAAAAGCATTTGCCGTTGATCAATCCCTTTTTGGGATGCGGCACGCATTCTACTTCCATTT
The DNA here is from genome assembly GCA_036418205.1 of Ostertagia ostertagi. Lineage (NCBI taxonomy): Eukaryota > Metazoa > Nematoda > Chromadorea > Rhabditida > Trichostrongylidae > Ostertagia > Ostertagia ostertagi. Next base: position 8,084 of record MU873438.1, on the reverse strand, counting down.
GTACATTCGTAGTGGCGTTTGAATGCGATGTGGCCTATACAATGACTTGCGGGGGCCAGCCGATGTACAAGTCAGTGTTTTTATCCTCCCAGACAAGTCTGGTACCAATTAACCGACCCCGGAGGGATGGAAGGCTTGGTTGGCCCGGGCGACTCACGACCCAGGATTTGATCCCCGGACCGCTCGCGTGGTAAGCGCGCCACTTGTCACTACACCACCGAGCATGGTATATCGAACTTGAAACAGACAAGCGGTGTCCTATGTTGGTACGCTTGATATCGTTTGTGTCTTTTTACCTACTTTTCCTGTGCATGGCTCAACCTAGGCTTTTGATTGACTCTTTCTTCATCCTTGATTTTGCTTTGGATCGTAGATATGTCTACTAATCATCTTAGATTCACCAATTTACCACTTCTTTATGTATTCCACATTATTTAGTGTTTTTAACGTAATGGTGGATTATTATTTTTCTTGTTATTCGCTTAACTACCCAAGTTTGAGGTGTACAATTGCGCTGGTCAATAAAAGAACATCGCATACTGCGTCACACAGAAGGAAGCCCTATTTACAAATCCAGAGAGTTTATTCTGAAAGTCGTAGAGGTGTACACCGTGGACTACACGCATGACTCTCTAGAATGAAACTAACGTTGAGACGGCGCTATGCTTTTTGATTAGGGGCAGCTCAACTTTGACTAATCACAGGATAAATGATAGCTGAAACTACGCTGATTTTAGGGCTACCCAAAACACACGCGACAGAGAACGTGCACCGAATCGAAAAAATGAAGAAAAATAACTAGCTGCGAACTCTGTGTCACAGCTGTGTAAGCATCCAGTGCATTTCCCCTTAATTTTGAAAAATCACCTGGAAACTGCGATAAGTTTAATATGTGCAAACTCAATAAAGTCTTTGAGTTGTTCAGAAAAATCACGATGATGTTGCAGTGGAAATGATATCGGCCGCTGCTGTTCGAAAACGTTTGAGTTCACACAAGTTTCCGAATCTATGGTGTCTGCCAGGTGCGACTGCATATTGCACAATATTTTACTATATGTAGAAGACAAGAAATTTTCGAAAGTCATCTGGAACAAACGAACATACCGGTTCGTACGATTGGTGACCGAAGAGCCGCATTGATGCGTCTGGCTTCAGATGTGCTTGGCTGGAGCTCTTTGGTGAAGTCGTACACAGTGACGGCAGCAGCGGTAGCGAGTACAGCGAGCAACGGTCAGTGCGGTGGCACCAATGGCTCACGGCGGACCCAGATTGTCCAGCGCTAATCCAAGCAGATTGAGACCGGATAACCGTTTGACAGGTGCTGCCGGATAAACCGCGCCGCCAAATGTCTGTGATTAACGTTTCAAACAATCAACATTGTCCATCGGAATGACAAAATCGTTGGAAAGGGGTGCCAACAACGTGTTGCACAATTGGTGGCTTCCTGGCGGTCAGGTTCCTCCAGCTCAACTGAGTCCCATGCTCTGAGTTAATGGACGGATTCACGATAAGAACGAAGATCGAAGAAAGGGGAGATGGCTAGTTGGGAGACAGGCGGACCTCCTGAGGGTGCTGACCAACGCGCAATTGGCAGCGAAAGAGCGCTCCAGCATGGCTCAATCTTGGCGCGGTTTAGTGTACGCCCACCGACTATCTAATCACTCGCCGCAGGTCTATACGTGGCGAGTGATTAGATAGCAGAGAGCGTAGTGTTGAAGAGGGCACAGCGATGATCAATGCTCAAATCAACGGGCAAGGAAGGGGTCCCATTTCTCGGGTTCTGGGCCGTTTCTCATGGTTTTTCCTTCTTTCGTGTACCACTCACCATCCTAACTTAATTTGAAATGGGTTGCCTTTTCAGCGTGAATTCGTCCTTTAAATGATATCAGTCCCGATTTGTTGGATACGCTGGGCATCCTGTTCGAGACTGCTTCACTACAGTACTCGCCGTTTGAAATCGAAAATTCACGCGAATAACGCGAATCCTCGTTAATTTCGTGAATTCGTTATAACTCGGTTCAAAATTGAGCTTTCGAGAATCCGAAGATATCTTTGAATTCAGCTCGTCGGACACTATAAGAATGTGCTTTGATACTTTGGAAAAGCTCCATATAGGATTGCGCCATGCACTCGATTTTCATCTCAAAAAGTAGTTGCTCGCATGTGATGTGTATATAATCCCGCTTATGCGGGCTGACCGCTACACACAGAGAAGGGCCTCAAAACTTACCCCAGAATGCGCCACGTACTCAATCTCATCCACTACATTGTGAGATTAGATGAATGTTCGAATTCTTAGATCTTCATTTCGTTTTTAAGCGCTTACTTTGCGTGTTCCTCTGCTGCCTCATATGCCGCACCTCTGTAATCACTCAAGTGAATCGATTTAAACCAATGCCTCAGCAGGCATAGTGGGCCTATATTATGTGACATTTTCCATTTCAGAGAGGACATGTTTTGCAGAAAGCTGTGAAGATAGCGAACAATTTCCTTCACTGTCGTAGACTACGGTCACTTGTCTGTAAGGATTATATGGAAAACTTGGTCGCAAGTGAGCGTTCCTTCCGTGGTGTGGCCCCAAACATGCCTCCTCGTCATGCCCTTGTGGAAAGTTCAGATTTTTTGCATTTCCAGATGAACTCGCAGACCTGAAATGTGCCCCGTTAGCTTCCCCGTGAAAAATGCTATCGAATGATATGCATTACTTCCCCAGTTGAAACTTTGGTTTTTCACCGTTTTCAGCCTTCCCCTATTGCCGGATTGGCACTAAACTCCCGACGATTCCTCTGCATTCTCAAAAATTCTTATTTTTGTCGAATGGCTTTGCCCTATTAGGCAAATCGATGCCCTGATCACCCGAAATATGACATACATAGTTTCATGTCGACGGGTCATTTGCGCTAAACAACACTTCAACAAGACAGACGCGTCACTCTTCAGCCGCCGCACCTCTGCAGAGTCCGCCGACTGCAGAACCCGTGGAGAAAGTCCATGCAAATCGGAGACTTTCCCACGAAGGAGAGAGCCAAAGCATGTTCGATTGCGCTTTTCGAAACGGTAGAATGACACGACTTTTTCTTGCGCTACTTGACCTTTCGCCGACACAATCGTTCAATAAGTCGCTCCCTGGTCGCAGTTCTCCTGAAGGACGTGTACAGACCCTCAGTTGATGAATGCGACATCTTATGGTTGCGATCCATGGGACGAGTACGTGCGCACTATGCCGTTCACCTCTAGTGCGTCAACTACTCCATGAGCCTCGTCAAACGAACCGGAACGGCAGCAACGCTGGATTTGCAATCGTCGAGCGTCCGCCCACTGGCGTCGGAACGTCAGATCCCAGGGTCTACGTCACGTTCCACTTTTTCGAGAACTGTAACTTTCCTGAGTCACGGTGTTCGCACTGCCCTATTTCTGGCTGCGCGACATGGGACAAGGTGAAGGACAAGGAATACGAGCTCAATGTCGGCCACACCAGTTCAATTCAGTGGGAGCGGTTCTTCCGCGGCGAATGTGTGGGGCACTTCAGGAGGAACCCGCCGATCATCGGAAGGTTCGGGTGCGAGATGGAAATTGACGAAACACTGGTTATCAAACGCAAATACAACCGCCGACGTTGGGTACGCAATCACAAGTGGCTGTTTGGAGGCATTGAAAGAGGAAGTGGACTCCTTCGGCAGGTAGGACAGACGTTTCAACTCACTGCGGCTTATCATAAAGTAGTGCATCGAGCCCGGTACTACCATCCTCAGTGACAGCTGGACTGCTTACAGTCGCATTGCTGCTCTGCCCAACGCATACAGGCATCTCGCTGCCATGACTGCTCTCCGGCTATTCTTATGCGAGCCGAGTGGGTACGGGATGTGGAGGCCACCACAGTGAGGTAAATAAATGTCAACAGCGTGATACACAAACCTCGTTACCTAGTTCATTAGAACGTTCGCAACAAACGAAAACGGATCGAGTCTGCGAGTCGTCGCAATATGACACTGGCACCGACTACCACCTACATGAGAAGCTAAAGGCCGGACCCGAGCAAATGACCATTCTATGTTAGAGGCATCTAATTTCCCAACGATCTGGCTCCTTCCTATACGTGGAGACCTATGTTTTCCCGATTCGAATAACCTTTTCTCACACGGTCTTGACAGTTGCGCTCTAGTAAAGCGGTGCCTAGCAGTACGCCTGAACATGTGAACGTGTTTTTGCGACACCGACAAGCCAGTAGTACCGCGGTCGTCAAGACTGGATGTTATATTCGTTGATTTCAACGACCGCCAAACAACCCCTATACGGCACACGTTTCAGCGATTGGTCGGAAAAGGACCCGATGTCGCTCAAACCGATGGCGCTCAGCGCCAGAGAAAACCGGCGTGTCGTTTCTCCTGTAATCCACGGACCCCAAATAACCCCAAAACGACGAAGTTTCGAGCAGACTTTGGTGACATACATTCAACGCGTGGCGTCCAATGCGCCAGAGAGAGCACCACGATCAAACAATGAATTCATTATTCTCGAACAGGCATCGCAATGAAAAATGAAACTTTGAGATTTTGGGGCAGTAATCGTGGGATAGTGCCCAATCCGGCAATAGGGGAAGGCTGAAAACGGTGAAAAACCAAAGTTTCAACTGGGGGAAGTAATGCATATCATTCGATAGCATTTTTCACGGGGAAGCTAACGGGGCACATTTCAGGTCTGCGAGTTCATCTGGAAATGCAAAAAATCTGAACATTCCACAAGGGCATGACGAGGAGGCATGTTTGGGGCCACACCACGGAAGGAAGAACACTGCGACCGAGTCACCGCACGCTGAGCGACCAAACCGGTTCCCATGATAATCCTTACGTAAAACCAGTAAGCATAAACAAATAACACGATAATGAAGATCTAAGAATCTCGGAAAACTAACCATTCATTCTCTCACAATGGTAGTGACGAACCATTGGATCTTACCGTGCCGCATTTTGTATTAAGTTTCGAGCCCTTCTCCTGTGCGAGCGGTCTAGGTTCTCTCTTCCTGCCGAGTAAAAGCCTCCAGAATATACTTATATACACATCAACATGCAAGCCTATACTATTTTTGAAAGATAAAGACGAATGCATCGGCTGCAAATCCTAATAGAGACCGGGCCGAGGTCACTGTCCGAAGTGTATTAGTAGAAGAATTTGAATGAAGCGGAAAAGTTCTTCTAAATATACCCACGCAGGAGGAGGCTTCCAGTACTAATCGTTTGAAATCGAAAATTCACGCGAATAACGCGAATCCTCGTTAATTTCGTGAATTCGTTATAACTCGGTTCAAAATTGAGCTTTCGAGAATCCGAAGATATCTTTGAATTCAGCTCGTCGGACACTATAAGAATGTGCTTTGATACTTTGGAAAAGCTCCATATAGGATTGCGCCATGCACTCGATTTTCATCTCAAAAAGTAGTTGCTCGCATGTGATGTGTAATAATATAATCCCGCTTATGCGGCTGACCGCCACACACAAGACTGGACTGACGTGGACTCCTTCGGAATGGTCCGAAGGAACAGACGTTTCAACTCTACTGCGGCTCATCATAAAGTAGTGCATCGAGCCCGGTACTACCATCCTCAGTGACAGCTGGACTGCTTACAGTCGCATTGCTGCTCTGCCCAACGCATACAGGCATCCTCGCTGCCATGACTGCTCTCCGGCTATTCTTATGCGAGCCGAGTGGGTACGGGATGTGGAGGCCACCACAGTGAGGAAATAGTCAACGGTGATAAGAAATCCCTCATAACTTCGTTCACATAGAAGCGTTCGGCAAAAATCGAAAACGGATTCGAGCTCAGCGTCGCAAGACGCGTGCATCGGACTACACCTCATTACAAACGGCCGGACCGAGCAAATGACCATTCTTTAGCTCACAGTTTTCCACGGTCTGGCTCCTTCCTGTCGTGGGAAAGTCTCCGATTCGATGACCTTTTCCACGGTCTGACAGTCGGCGCTCTGAGAAAGGTGCCTAAGAGTACGCTCTGACTGTGAAGTGTTGTTTGTGACACACACATCCGCAATCGTCAAGACTGATGTTATATTCGTGATCAAAGTGGCATGTCGATGCCATCAATAGACAAAGTTTCGACGAAAAATGAAACTTTGATGGGGCAGTAATCGTGGATATGTGCCCAATCCGGCAATAGGGGAAGGCTGAAAACGGTGAAAAACCAAAGTTTCAACTGGGGAAGTAATGCATATCATTCGATAGCATTTTTCACGGGGAAGCTAACGGGGCACATTTCAGGTCTGCGAGTTCATCTGGAAATGCAAAAAATCTGAACATTCCACAAAGGGCATGACGAGGAGGCATGTTTGGGGCCACACCACGGAAGAAACGCTCACCTGCGACCAAGGTTTCCATATAATCCTTACAGACAAGTGACCGTAGTCTACGACAGTGAAGGAAATTGTTCGCTATCTTCACAGCTTTCTGCAAAACATCTCCTCTGAAAATGGAAAATGTCACATAATAGGCCCACTATGCCTGCTGAGAACTGTTCAAAGATTCCACTTGATATACAGAGGATGGGATATTGAGAGCAGAGGGAACACGTAAAGCCAGTAAGCGCTTGAAAACGAAATGAAGATCTAAGAATTCGGGAAATAACATTCATCTAATCTCACAATGTAGTGGATGAGATTGAGTACGTGGCGCATTCTGGGGTAAGTTTTGAGGCCCTTCTCTGTGTGTAGCGGTCAGCCCGCATAAGCGGGATTATATACACATCACATGCGAGCAACTACTTTTTGAGATGAAAATCGAGTGCATGGCGCAATCCTATATGGAGCTTTTCCAAAGTATCAAAGCACATTCTTATAGTGTCCGACGAGCTGAATTCAAAGATATCTTCGGATTCTCGAAAGCTCAATTTTGAACCGAGTTATAACGAATTCACGAAATTAACGAGGATTCGCGTTATTCGCGTGAATTTTCGATTTCAAACGGCGAGTACTGTACAAAGGAAACACATTGCAGGTCAGCCTGGAGCTGGTGTCGCAGTAGATGGCAGCAGCATTGCGAGTTTCATGCATGAGACCAACGTATTCTTGTTTTGTTTGTTATTGCTGCTTTACGCCTCACTCGACGTTGCAAATGTTTCACAAGAATGCTAGGTTATGGGTAAGGAGGTGTGGGCTCGATCCCCGCCTCGGATGAAGAGTTTTGCCTATTACCTAGCATTCTCGTTGAAGCTTTCATTTTCTTCCTCCTCCAAAATTCACTAATCTTCCCCGCGACGCTCCACTCACCTCATTCCGGAGAAAACTGACCGTACCATGTTACCACATTCATCTTTTGAGTCTGATATTGCTCCATCGCACCCTATCTTCTTTCAAAAAAGCACCACTTAGAAAAACGTTAGTGGTCACAGCTACCCCAATGTCGATCCTTCCGAAATTTTTATCACTCAGCTTCGCTCCCTTTCTGAAGAAAACATCCGGACATCCCTTGAAAAGGACCCGTCGTCATCATGATTGGGTTATATTTCTGGTCATTTTTGTCCTAGATGAGGTAAATTTCAAAAAAAAAACTTGTGTAATGATGCGGCCAAGAATAACAGGACAGGCTAAACATTTATATCGTCCAAGATATTCGAGGTACAAGCTTCGACAAGAGCTAGATATACTTAATGGACTGCCTCAACAAATTTTGAAACCGCTCATAAATGCAGTGAAAAGTTATCAAATAAGGAAAGACTATTCTGCCATCAACTCCATAACTTTTCTGTACTTATTTTACTGTAAAACACTGCCCGGCATATTGCGATCGCAATCTCGATTTATGGGTCGTTCTTCCTAGCGGCGCTAAAAAACCTAGGTCATGCTGGAATTGCTCTTGTAAGTATGTCGCGTTGATTTTCATTCACTCGTACAGACTACTCTTCTAACTCAGCGATTCTGTACCCAGTAGATTGCTTTGATTACTATATTACACATACTTTCTTTTCTATTTTGTATGCAAATGTGTTTGCACATCTCTCTGGTACCAAATGAAATTAAATAAAAGAGTATGACTTCATCGCCGAGGTGCTTAACACATTGTACCGCGTGCGCTACAT
>MU873436.1:0-14533 GCA_036418205.1 Ostertagia ostertagi | reverse complement strand
ATTTTTTCGCGCACCCCTGAAAGGTTCTTGTATTCATCCATGGAAGAGAACTTGACGTAGCTATGAGTATTATTGGAGAACTACCAAAGAATCAAAATGCAAAAAGTTTTGTGGTTTTGACAAGAACTATCTGAAATTCGAATTCAATGATGCGATGAAAACCTCCGCCGCACCAAACTCGCTGAAACAATTTGAGGCTTATATCAAAACTGATGGAGGCTACTTCAAAACTTCACAGAACAAAAATTCAGTTGTGATTTATGGCGCACTGAATTTTTTCTCCACCCTGTATAATGTGTGGCAAATTCGTGAATCACAGTCCACCAACATAAAAGCAATTTCAAAGCCAGATCCACTCCAAAGTTTGTCTACATGTCTATCGTTTTCAAAATTGCATCCATATAACTTCACAAAATAATATGTATGTGAATAGTATGCCTAAGCCCTGTGAAGTGATCTGTCAACAGGATACCTATTTCAGCGATCAGATTCCATCAGTCGGTAAACGTGGATGTACTTCAATAGATTAGGATGTGTTCTATGTGGGCTAGGCTGAAACATAACCCAAGTAAAGTCGGAAGGATGCAACGCGCTTCTTCGCGATAGTCGGAATTAGTCAAAATGGGTTTTCTACCTCAGTAGTGATCCAAAGCATGCCCAACCCCTCACTGGTGCCTTCCTCAACCCAGAAAACAATTTTTCTTATTTTTTCTATTTTACTATGCTATTTTTCTAAGCTGTGAGCTCCTGCAAATGAATTAGGTGCCAATAGGAGGATGTATGGTGGTGTGCACTTTCGTTTACATCATTCAGACAGAAAGAACGGTCACGACTTCAAAGAATGTTCTCCCATATCATTTGCGTGTTTTCTGCCATCTATAATTTCGTAACCTGTTGTGGGCGATGGGAAGAAAAATTCAGTTCAGTTATTCACTCTATGTTTGTAAGTCCAGAGTATCTTACCACAGCGGAAAAACATTGATAGGAATATGTCCTAACGTTTGACGAGGCAGGGATGGCCGAGTGATGAGGAGTATGGACCACGTCTGGACCTCTTTAAAAACCTCGAGTTCGTTCCCTGCCGAGGCTCAAACCATGCCTTGCAAAAATTGCAAAAATGGTTCTAGTACCAGCGTCAGGCCCAGGTTGACAGGCCGGCTGATGAAGACCCCAGTCACACCAAACATGTCTCTAAAGTCGAAAAGAATCAGTGATAAAGCTAGGACGTCACCCGGAAGTGGCGCGCAGAACCCCCGCCCGAGTTCTGTGGTCAGTATGCGAGGGCTACCGAGGAGTGAACGGCCTCGGCCAAAGAAGCTAGTTCGAATAGGGAGACTTTAAACGTAGGATCGCCAACAGAGAAGTCCCAAGGACTCGTAGAAAAATCCACATCCTTTGCCTTCAGGAGACGCGAAAAGGTGCTAAGGCAAACTCTACTGCGATGAAGAAGACACCAAGCGGAACGTGGTCATGGCAGTAGAGCACAGTAGAGAGCAGAGACTCAAGGACTATGTCTCCGCTGTGAACAGGATCAGCGATCGGATCATGGCTGTGAGGATAGACACGAAGGAGGGGTACTGGACCATACTCTCCGTGTACGCACCGCAAGCCGGATGCCCCGAAAGTGATAAGGACGAGTTCTATCTCAGCCTTGACGATGCCATCAGATCGATTCCAGAAGGCGACTACCTGACCATAGCAGGCGATCCAAACGGCCATGCTGACAGTGACAGAGAAGCCCTAGAAAGAGTTATTACAACGCAAAGATACTTGTAGTGGAAAAACAAACCACTCTCTTACTTTTTGTACCTTCTGCGGTTCATTTGTATTATACAGTATAACTATTTGGATTTCTTTCTGGTGAAAGCCAGTTTTGTATTGAGCACTAAAAAATCCAGAGGGTGGCGATGTCGCACTCTTTCTTAGTAGGTAGTTTGGTGGAAGTCTGGCGCATGGGAAGCCTTTCAGTAACACGCTGGCTAGTTCACGTGGAACGAGTCGGCTACAGGGCAGAGTCAACCCTGCGTTGCGCAGTTCTCAACGGCCACGTTGCGCAGTTTCGCCCGATTAGACACGTTCTCTCGCGCGAACATTCACACTCGCATGCTCGAGCCGTCTGTGCTCTCCGCCCATACAGCGTGACTCTGCTACAGGGTCTTATAACAGCATAGTGGTCCACAAGTTTGAATTCCACTCAGAATAACCGATCGTCGTTATTTGTGCTGTTCTCGATTTCTCGAAACACTATCACTTCATTATATAAACCAGAAGTTTGGTGGTCGGTTTGTTTGTGTCTGTGTTTGCACGTCTGTCTGTCCGTCCGCAAAATGGTCGACTAGAGGCGAAAGATATCGTGATTGTGATACCACTTTCCTACCAGTATAAGAACAACCATTCAGTAGGATCGAATTCATTTCGGGGTTTGGCTGTAAAGCAAGAGCTAAGGATTAGGCCTGTGGGCAGTCACCGCGCGACGTCGTACACGCGGCTTGCCGCGTGCGGGAAACCGCGCGACAAATTCAAGGCATTTACTGCTTCCCGCGCCTGTGTATTCGTCAGTTACTTTCCTTTGTTTCCTTTTACTTTCGTTTTAATTTTTCTCCCAATCCTTCTCGATTTTTTCTTTTCATTAAATTTGACTCAAGCGTTCGCGTTGACACTAGAGCGTTCATACTTACAAGTGTTATGTGAGGTGGTACCGGGACACTGTGGGTGAAATAGGATGATAGAAACTAATAAGGGCTGTCAGGGCGCCTTGAACTCACAAGTCCCCATTCCGTTGAGCAGCTGACATTGACACTTGAGCGTTCATAATTACAAGTGTTATATGGGGTGGTACCTGGACATTGTAGGTGGGCGACAAAAATGATAGCAACTGATAGGGGCTGATAAGGAGTCTTAGAAGGCAGAAGTCGGCAATTCCATTGCGCAGTTCACGTTGGCACTATGGGGCTCTTTTCATAAGTGTTATTAGGGGTGGGTCGTGGACATTCTATCGATATAATCAGCTTGGCTTGAGCAGACTCTTGGCGAATGGTACATTCCATTCTTGATCTAATACCAAGAAGACCAGAACTCATTTAATGACCGCCAAAGCTTAGGATTTGCGAACACTGTGAATGAAGGATCAGCATTAGATGCTCACTTATGATAATGTTGCAATTTAATTGTGAGGCTAACACCATAACCCTATTCACCGCTAAATTATCAAAATTCAGGAGAATGGCCGAGTGTTTACAGAGCTATGTGTGATAAATATACCTGGAGTGCCTGCGGAATCGTATGATACGCGCGATACCGGGCGGAGCAAAGCTGGTTTATAATAACCTACCTACTATAAAGCGCTTCGTCTGTCGTCTGTGGTTCTGTATGTCTGTCACGAAATTCCCTAGCTCCTCGGGATCCGCCTGGAGGGACCGGGTCAAGTGTGGGATGGGTGGGCAAGGTCTCACGAAGTACAAAACACACATCAGCTAAGCGGAGCCCCGCCCACAGTGGGCGTGGCGTGCGTCGAAATGAACTGTACTGAGACCAAGATTTCGATTTCAGTGACAAAACGACCTCGAAACTGGGCCAAAAAGTGGGTAAAGGTGTGCATTGGTAAGTCACATCGAATTAGGGAGACCCACCCCCGGTGGGCGGGGCGTTCTCCAAAAAAGCAGTGCTTTATGAAAAATTTCATAACTCGGTTGGGAGAAAGCCTACAGAGCAGAAAACAAATTGGTGTAGGGGAGCAATGTCTAAGGTTTCCAGCATACATGACGTGGGCGGAGGTCCGCCCACAATGGGCGGAGCGCGCTCTGAAGTGTACAGCGTTTTCTACAAGTCCTCATAATTCGGGCCGGAGAAGTCTTAGTGAGCCGGAAAAAGGTGGATAGAGGTGGGAGGAGTGGAGGCCAACTGTCATCGGTGGGCGGGGCATGACCAAAGTGGGCGGAGTTTGCGACGAAAATTCATAACTCGGCTCCAAGAAGTCCCGGAGGCTGGGAAAAAGGTGGATAGAGGTGGGTGGAGGAGTGGAGGCCCAACTGCATTGGTGGGCGGGCATGACCAAAGTGGGCGGAGTTTGCGACGAAAATTCATAACTCGGTTCCAAGAAGTCCTGGAGACCGGGAAAAAAGGAAGGGGTGTGGGTGGAGTGGAGGCCAACTTACATCGGTGGGCGGGGCATACAAAATGGCGGCGACAATCGAAATCCTAGTAGTACCGACAGAAATGACATTACGCCGCCAGGGGTCAACCGTCCGGTCAACTAGTCAACCAAGAGTCGCATTTGTCAGAAGGGGTCGCATTTCGAGGAATGCCAGCCACAAGCGCGTGCACGGTGTATCCGAGGGCAAGTCTTGCTTGTGCAGACCGATTAGAATTTATTATGCACAGAGAGGCAGTTTAAGGCAAATTACAGTGTTTTCTTAAGGAGTAAAGAACAGTTGGATGCATCCATATGAAAGGTTTGACTTCTCGGGAGCTGAAAACAAAGTTCTTTGGAAGACCTATTTTTTGGGGACGCTTCTTCCAATGTACTGTGAAACACTGTAAGGAAGCAGAAATCTCGTAATCTTTCAATAAGTCTTCATCACTCTTACAAGCTTTGAAGGAAGTTATCATTGCTAAAATCTCAAAAACTCGCATGTGCTGCTCAAAAACCCATGGGAAAAGTTCGAACGTGTGATTTTCTCGGAAAGGGATTTTGAAAAACGGTTCAAAGCTTGTTAGAAAGAGCAAATCCTGTACTTTCACCCCATGAAAAAAGTGCATCACAGAAATGAAAATGAAGTGAGTTATGGTCGCTGAAAGCCCAAAAACTCGCTTTTGCACGAAAAATGTTCGAACGGGACAATTTTTTGAAAAAGGGGACAATCACTAAACTTTTATACTGTTTTGTTAGAGAAATATTTGAAGTTTCTGAAACTTTTTACAGATTTCCAAAATGTCGCATACGAAAGATTTTATGGGCCTTCAAAGTTGAAGGTGCGCCTTCTTAGAATTTTGGGTTTTCCACTTCTAACAGAAGTACTTTCCGGAGAGTTAGGCAATCCTTGTAGTTTTCTGAAAGCGCACCTCAGGCACAATCAAAATCTACCTCAACAAGTCAAAAAAGTACGTCCCAAGAAAGTTATTCCCCTCTAAAATTTTTTCTTCGCCGCGTCCCGTTCTTCCAGCGCCCGGGTGATACCTGCCGCGCTCCAAGGCCTGACGCCGCAACGCAGACGCTTTCTGGCGCAACGGATTCATGTCTAGCACTCTTATTAACAAAAACAGGGGGTCGCAACTGGACCCCCTCGAGAGCTAGGGGGTCGCAAAAATCCCGAAAATGTTCGAACGTGACGGTTGACCCTGCTGCCAACTAGGAATTCGGACTCCATCAGACGTGCAGTGATTGCTTCAGTCTGCAAAAGTTACACGATTTTTTTTGATCCAATTACTTGTGGGCAAATTCTCGGACTGTGCACGGCCCTTACCAACTAGCAGTTCGGACAACATCTTAAAGGCAGCGGTTACGCTAGGTTTAAATGGGGTTTAGAGGGGACGAGGGGGTCCTCAATGGTACGTCAGTGGCGAAAGAAGCAGCGAAATCCGTTCAGGAAACGAGAAATGGGACCCCCTTTTGGGCCGTTGATTGCGGCTCTCAGATGGACTGCGGCGAAGACCGCGCACGCGTGGACGAGATTGCGCAACGCGTGCTGGGCAGCAAACAGCAGGCATGGCGCCCTAACCGCGCTGCGGCTGGCAACACGGCTCGCCCAAGCCACCGAGTGAATCATGTGGGCGTCACGTCGCATGGGGCGGGGCGTCGCGCGGGTCCTGCTCAGCAACCACAGCACCTTTCGCCGTGGGAGGGCCACACATCGCTTCCTTGGCAGCCAAGTAATTGCTCCGTGTGGCGCAGGTTCTCCCCCGATGCGAAAATTCCTTTCGTAATCGCTTCCTTTAACACATTGGCGACATGGCGACAATGGCACCCGATGTCGGGCAACGACCCAATATAACCGAATGCTTGGATTTTTTTTGTTTTTTTCGAGCAGCTCTTTCTGTAAGGATAATACTATTCATTTGACTATGTATTGCACTTTCTGTGGTTTCGCTACATTCTAAAAATAACAATAAGTGTATGATGCAGTAAACAATTAAGGCTAGCACGATGTTGTGATGCCCTCGAGAGCATTCAGTGCCGAAAAAAGCCTTCACAAATATTACATCGAACTCCCACTTTCCTATATGCGACCTAATTCCGTAAGGACACTACCGACGGAAAGCGTTGGTTGCAGCAGCCTCGACAACATCTGCTCAGCAGCATCGCGATGAAGTCTACAATCTTCGTCGAAGAAGATCGGTCGTGCAGAACATCTTCTCTGATTCACGGATTAGCGTTTCCATCGTCGCTTCGTTTTCATGTCCAAAATCGTCGTTTTGATCGCCTCGTGGTCTACCGGGGCAGTAAATCCTTTGAAGGTGCACATTTGCGCCGCCAAATTTGCGCTGTTGGGTGCCGATTTGGCGCTGCAAATTGTCGTGTACGTGATCAGGGTCATATTCGTGTTCACGGCAGGGGTTCCGTGGTCCCATGTGGCAGACACTCCGGAATCCGCCCGGTCGCCAATGTGTTAATGGTCCACGATTCCGAAGATCTTGCTCACACCAGCCGCCGACAGCCGCGCAGAAGTTAATATGGTTGTTCAATAGACTCGAATGTGCTCTTCAGTATTCACTTGAGATCGGATTTCATTCAATGTGCGGCTAAAGCCGCTCCACCCGCCGTTTGTTTTGGCTAATGGCTTCTTTCATTTTTCAGTGTGTCAGTGTCATGTTTGATGATTCTAATGACAGCAGCAATGGCTGACATTAGCGAGCTTTCAGTTGTACAAACTTGCACTTTTGTTTGACTATGAACTTACATGAAAATAAAAAATGAAACACGGGCTTTTCGATTTTTTGGATGTGTCAGTGTGTCAGTGAACGTTTGATGATTTTAATGACAGCAGCAATAGTTGACATTCTCGAGCTTTCTGGTGTACAACACTTGCACTTTGCAATTGAATGCTAAAGCTTTCAGCCTCGCGGTCATTGCCGATATCGGCTAACCGGCTCAACACGTTATACGTGTGAGTGCTGAAAGCTATGGTACGTATACCATGAAAAGCTGAGTTGGAATGAAATGGTGCCCCGGTAGCGTAACTGGTAGCGCACTTGCCCGGAAAGCGAGAGGTGCGGGTTCTAGTCCCGCCTGGGGCGAAAGTTTTGTTCACAACCCAGCATTCTTGTGAAACATTCGCAAGGCGAACTGCGGCCAAAAACAGCAGTTAACAAACAAAACAAGTCAAAACTTGCATTTTTGTGACTTTGAAGCTCACATGAGAATAAAAATGAAACATGGGACAGAGGATGTACAGTTCGATCCAACAACTGCTGAGCACAAATCCGGCGTTTAATCTTTGACTAACAAGTAAAGGGCCGGCCGACCGAGAACAATCGACCGGGAAGCTATTTTTGAAGAGCTGCCTTTAGTTCAAATGTAAGCTTTATGGTGGAACCAATATAGATGAATTATGAAAAATAATGCTCGGAAGATTGCAGGCTTTCGATTGACATCAGAACCTTCAAAGGAAGAACCGAAAAGAGAAGAAAAACCTTCAACCTTCATTCTACTTCCATTTGAACATTCGTAGTGGCATTTGAATGCGATGTGGCCTATACAATGACTTGCGGGGGCCAGCCGATGTACAAGTCAGTTTTTATCCTCCCAGACAAGTCTGGTACCAATTAACCGACCCCGGAGGGATGGAAGGCTTGGTTGGCCCGGGCGACCCAGGATTTGATCCCGGACCGCTCGCGTGGTAAGCGTGCCACTTGCCACTACACCACTGCTGCCCAGAAACTACAAAATAACCACAAAATCAGAAAACCTACAAAAGCGACCGATATCTTCTGAGTTAACCTGATGTTGTAAATGTTAAAAGAGAAAGCCTTCTTTATTGGCTATTCCTAGACGTTCGCATTCGCCACTTCTCAAACCCTACAAAGTGTCTGCGTTAGGCAATATAATGGGTATGAAAAACACGTCAACGTTGAAAGGCTCTCAGACCAACTCATCATAAGCTACTTCTAATTTGAGAATTTTGAAGTGACGATACTTGGCAAGTTTGCGAAGTAAGCTCCGAACCGAATTATTAGCTGTCATCCGTGCAACAAGGGGAAGCTTGTTCATGGTTATCTGCAAAAAAGGTGGAACTGTGGCGCAGAATTCGAGAAGTGGTCAAAGAGCGAATAGAAGTACATTCAAAAGAGTTTTTATCGAGAGTAATATACCTGTAAGTAGTATTTGCATATGCTGAACTTACAATTACACAATACATAAAAATAAGTTATTCATTCCATTCAGATATATGGATGATTTGCTAGTAATACATAACCAAACCGAGGATAATATTGACAACATCTAGCAGAAGTGTACATGAATACACTTGAATTGAAAGAAAACACATTTAAGTGAAACATCTAGTAATTATCTGGATCTAACAATTAGTATAATAAATGACAGTTGTAACTAGATTGTATAACAAAACAGATGATTTTCAGTTAAGGTCATCAGATTCCCACACAATGACACAAATATCTCCATAAAACAATAAAGGCTCCGTCATATACACTGAAACACTTAGAATAGCTAACACTTGTTCCGATTTAGACACCATTTACTGATAAACTAACAGAATTCATAAGAGTGTTTACTAGGAAAGAATAGTTACCATGAAAACTTTATTATAACTAATATAGTTAAGTGCATTTATAAAAATAAGTTTATATGTTACAAATTTTCAATTGCTAATAATTATAAAAATATTAGTAAGTTAGTGGAAGGATACTTCGTCACTAAATTTCTACCTAAATGCTGGTGGAACACGTGCTAACGCCCACCTTTTACACTTTATATTTTTACATGTTCAGTAAACTTATATTTTCATTCAATTAGTCAATATATAATTCATTTCATTGCATGCTCCTCTGCATGATAGTACGTCACATCAAGGTTTATTCGTCTTTCCCCTGTGTCTTTATTTCGCCAATCCCAACTCACTGATGAGCTCCGGGGATTGACGAAATAATAAGGTTCGTCTGAGGAAGGAGCGAAACGAACCGTATCAATTATTTTGTTTATAATGGTTTTTCTTTCTTAATTAGCAATAGGGCGATTAGAAGCATCGCACCTCTACTGTGCAAGAGTGGTTCCGACCGCATGGCGTGCCTAATAAGTCAATTGACTACTGCTGGTACACATGTGCGCCCCTTCCATAGTCAACGGCACTACCTCAGTTTTGGGACTTATTGAGAAAGGAGCGCCCACTACATGGTGAAATTGTTCAAAAACACAAACTATCCAATTAATAATCTGTCAGCAAACTACCCTGGAGAACTCAATAAAGCAAGTCATACCGCAGGTTACTGGCCAGTGTGCCCAGCTGGCAAGAAAAAAGTTAAAGGTTTACCAACTCTTATTGCTTTTTTTGGCTGATGGGCTTAGTATGTCCTTAAATTATTGCATCAAAGCAACATTAGCAAATAAAGAGATTCGGAAGGAAACATTTTATCAGCCGGAAAGAAGACAGAGGTTGACAAGGCGTTATACGACAGTGATAATGCTCCCAGTCCCACGATTCCGTTAGCTCGAGGTGCGTAAGTTAGCATCAAGCATTGTAAATGACTCAGGATTCCTTGTTAGTAAGATCGTGTGTAAATTTGTTATAGCGAAAAGAGTTTTGGGTTCGAAAGCGTATCCAACAGTACTGAAGTGCCCAAACGCGTACCTCGTTTCCTCCACGAAAGAAACGTGAAAATGCGTGCTGCTTAATTATATCTTTGACCGCTCATCTAAGCAAAGATGGTGTGGTGACAAGAAGGACCGTTACCGCGTATATGGTCCCTGGATCAAATCTCAGCTCAAATCCGGCGCAAATCATTAGTTGTGGCGGCTATAGGCGCTAGCTACCATTAAACACATCAGTAACATAATTATCAAAAAAGTGCTAGTCAAAGGGCTAACTGAGGGACCTATTCAGACACAGCCTTAGCTTCCGCGCGGCATTACGAGGAAGGTAAGAAAAACATTGTGAGAACAGGACCAAGAAATACACAAAGGGCGAGAAAGAAGGCTTGAAGAGCAGTGGAGGAAGTTGCATCGCAATAACAGTGATGGCCTGATTCACACCTAAATCTGTAAGTTACAGCTAAAATGGCCGTCGAAAATTTTTTAAGCGCATATGTGTTTGTTGTTTTATTGGATTAACAGTTCTTTTTCAATAACTTGGGATTTGTTAACCTTCTTCTAAAATACCAAAAAAAACCAATTTTTCATTCTTCATTCTTTCCTCCATTCCTCATTCGAATACTCTGGCTCATTAAAAAAGGCTTGCTCTCAGCATTTGCCAAGATTTCAACAAATTGATCCAGCAGAAAAAGTTACAGCTGAAGAACACTTGGCCCAGTACTTTGAGCGATTCTGTCGGTTCCGGTCGCTTGGGCTCGTACCAAGAAGGATCAGAATGTGGCCAGCGCTATCCTGTGAGGACGAAGCGATGCCTGGTTTTTCCCGACCCAGATGGATTCAGAAGAGAATCCAGTAGTCCGAGCTCAGTGAACGGTCAATAATGTGATGCAAATGAAATCGCATTCATCACTTCTGGTGCGAATGACCTCATGGGGTGTGTTCCTCAGCGCTAATTGAATGTACTTCATCCGTGATAATCGTAATTTTGGGTCCGAATACGACCATAACAATAATTCGTGAAATAGATTTTGATACGTGAAAAATCGCATCTAAATGCGCTGTTCGTACCAAATATAAACGAGAGAACGGATATGCAAGTCATTCAGCAATCATGATGTATGTCATTGGCCTTCTCGTCATCTTCGTCTTTGCGATACGCAACGGAGACAACGCCGTGTATACTGTTGGGACGCCCAGCCCTCTTTCGGTAAGTTAGCGGTGGCTGTAATCCCATTTGACGTTTGTCAATGTGTCCAATCGAAGAAAGAACTGCAGACAAGGGTTTTGTGTAGAAGATATCAACGGTTAATTTGAAAATCATAAGATTTATTTTTTGATCACGATTCATCGCAGGCAGTAAACAATATGGTACGGTCGCTCCCTACAGACTTCTTGTGTGCGTGTCGCATGCTCAGAAGAAGAGGAAACAGCTATACAGGGAAAGCTTCAAAATTCCCGAGGCACCTTCTTGGTTACTGAAAAGCAAAACTCGGGAATTCGGTGGCGTAAGATAACTTATAAGACGGCCATTATATTGCAACTTTTGAACTCTATGAGCATTTCCCTAAAAAAATAGCAACACTGCGTATTGAGCACATTATATCAAAACTCTCTGAGTTGTTTGAAGCAGTAATTACTAAAGGAATCCTTCACGGAAAAATCATGATTCTATTTCAGCCATAAATCACTGGCTTGAGACTCATTATCCACGATAAGAATGAAAAGAACAGAAATATTGCTTTTGTTTTGGTAAAAAATTCGAAAAATCGAAAGGGCTGCTACGCGTTCAAAGTGCCCACGGACGTCTTTCACAAATGCTGGCGACGGGGATGCTTCCACTTGGTTCTTGGAGTGCCTTCACTAGAAACTCTTTCTGGCCTTCTGCTTATTGCATTCACATCTTACACTTCTACTCCATCCTATTCTATCGATCGATTTGTCTCTACTCTCCGAAATCGCGCGCTTTAACCCGATTCTTTCATTGCGTCGCCTGATACGTAGCCGGCCAAAGGCCAACTTCTTTCCATGCCTCGCCTTTGGCTCCGCCCGAATTACCTTCGATTGTCCATAGAGTGTAGTTTTTGTACGTTTGTTTCTCTTCGGAAACCGAATCTTCATGCGTGAAACTTTGTGTGCTGTTTCCAGTGATCACAACTGACACATTCATGTCAAGAAAGAATGCAAGAATTTTCCGCGAAGGATTCCTTCAATGACGGAAAACGGTCAGCAGTACAGTAATTGAAAAACTCATTTTCATTCATTAAATTAGATCAGTGATAATGTGTTTGGAGTCTTGATCACGTTCTTGTATGCGCCACGCCACACTTACGACTGGCAAAGTATTACGGGGATACATACATGTAGTGGTTTGCTGATGCAGGTTGACGGCTTTAGAGTAATCTTTTTTACTTCTTTCTTGCGACGATGACCAACGACTAACGAAAACCTTCATGTGCGTTTGATATTACATCTTTTTTATCACATATTCGAAATTCTGCAGCGCTAATCCCGCTCTCCAACTTTCACGCTAAAGATACCGCTACGCTTTTCACCACTGACCGCTTACAACCCTCCTTTAGGTGTTAACACGATCCCCCCCTAAATTGCACAGGATTGGCTGATCCCTGCTTGCTACCCACTCATCTGGTCCTAAGTGTGACTTACTCCGCTGTACCATGCGCACACACTTGCTGACCATGATCTTCCTACACCTAAAGTCATATCATTTACGTAGGAAATTCTAACTTCACTGAAGTTGAGTAATAATAATAATGATAGCGGCTCTTCGTATGGAGATAAGACGGGTTTCTCAATATAAGTTCCGATCGCTTTTGTGTCATTTGTCTTGTAACGTTGCTGGGCTGGGAATGAAGTTTTTGTGTGGAAGCATAGAAAAAGCAAAAAAAACTGTAAATTCATATTATTTTGCACACGAGAACTTCAACTTTTTTCTCAACCATTTCTTTAGATTGCTGGTCCTGGTAACAACAATGGCAAAGTTTGAAAGCAGTGGAGGATCACCTACAAACACAAATCAAGGAAACAACCTACCACTTCTCGTATGTGATATTACATTCCGAAATATTTGCTATAGAGCTCATTCGAATTAAATTTGCACACATTTAGAATAGCTCGGAGCAAGAAGTAGAACGGCTTATGAACAAGATTCGACAGTCTTTTGGCATAAGAGATTCACCTAATCCACCACCATATATTCTTCGTAATGGCGAGGTGTGTTTATTTTTTTGTGAACCAGATTGGTCCCCGCTCATCGCCAGGACCTCCCTTCCCACAAACCGACACCCATGTTAACGGATAATAGGAGGATTTGGGCGACGCTGCATTCCAAAAAAAATCGCCCAGTGTTGCAGAGTTCATTGATTCTCGCTAAAGTTTGTGTCTTATTAATTTCTTCTCGTTTAACCCTTCACTGTAACTTTGATAAACAGTGGGTAAGAAAACAAACAGCAGTTTGATAAGTGTTCAGAAAAGAAGGTTCACTAACTAAGGCCCGGTTCCCTTCCATTCATGCTTGAGAAATAGAAGAGAGAAGAATTTGATGCAGCCACAGCCAACGCGAGTACAGTTCTAAGTTCGAAATTTCGAGGTGATTCGCGTGCACATCTCCGAGCCTAATGCCGCATCGGAATCTCGTCCGGACCAACAATTCTTTTCATCCCTTCGGTGGTAGTTAACTGGTGCAAGTCACGTTTACGGTGTAAAAAATACTGGTATCACCGGTCGTTGTTCATGTTACATAGTCTAACTCAAATGCTACTGACCAAAGATGCCGTAGTGGAAGTGCCTGGCGTGTCTCAAAAAGGAAGCTCAACCTTGAGTGCTCTTTATAATAACACGTAGTATTTCCTATACATGGAAGATTTTGTGATTTGAAAAAACAACCTAAATATTTACAGATGGAGTGCAAAGATTACAACACCTCTTGTTCTGAATTTCAAAGGGATGGTTATGTGTCTACTATGACATCAGATTGGATTGTCCGCTGAGCTGTGAACTTTGCGGCTGCGCAGATGTTTTATCACAGCCACTATGCTCATGGTTTAAATATTTTGGACTATTGTGAGAAAGCGATCAACAATCCCACCTACAATCGCACGAAACTGTGGTGTCCAAAAACGTGTGGTTTTTGTAAATCCAGCTAACTTCTCCATGTCAACATGAATCTTCTTGTGAACTGTGAATATTCTTCTCGGTGATAAACTTCTCTTATGTGCTGTTAATATTTTTTGCATCGTGATAAACTTTTGAGTGAAGGTAGAGCAAGAACGCGAAATTGTCGGTATACAATCACCAATTCAGTTTCTTATCTGTAACATAAACTGTTTATTGCTTAGAGCCGGAACTTTCATAAAACAATGCTTTACCCAAACCAACCAAACTGTGGCCAGGTTGGAGCTGTGTCAAAAACGAGCGTCATATTCACAATCACAACACTAATTTACTCCCGTAGTCGACGTTCCAGAGAAAATTGGAAGTCTGATGCAGATGGATGAGTCGCCTCTCTCTGACACTGCATTTTCTGCCAACTTTGAACGCTTGCAATTTGCTTGGGAAGTACACGTTGCAATTTTGACCCATATATATTTGTTACCAGCATTCTCGGCAGCATGGATTTACCCCAAAACATCGCTTCAAGTTCCACGGAGATCCGGGCCTTCCCTGGTTAGATCCTGAAGAAGGAGATTTATTTCTTCACTATCATTTCTAATTCTGTGTATAATATTCATTCCTATCCAACAAGTTTTTGTT
>MU873431.1:3776-14640 GCA_036418205.1 Ostertagia ostertagi | reverse complement strand
TCTTCATCATTGCGCCACTTGCCCAAGAGGTGATTCTTTTGAACTAGAGTGCATAACACTTCTGAACCTCAAAAGCGGATGAGTTTTCCCATGCGAACTCCCCTTGACAACCTTTAGCTCTATGTCGCTGAACCGACAGCAATCTATTGATAAAGGGCTGCTTGCCTTTGGCTTATCACGACGTTGAATGTCGTTTGAGCTACACAGGAGCAAGCACCGCTCTCTTTTAGATTCGTACACAAAATCACTAACCTTTTTCCTTTTTCTACAATCAACAGCTCCCCGCCGTTTTCGAGAAGCGCTGGCTGTTTGCAATCCCATGAAGGAGTTTATCCGAACAAAATTCACTCATCTCACAGCTTTCCCGCATCCCAATCCTTATCTTTGGTGCCAGTCATTACTATACGACGTGGAGGAAAGCAAAAACTGATGGTCGGACGTATGGCCTATGGCCCATCCTAGGAAGCGAAAACAGCTCAAAAATGCCGTCGACACTGCTAATGCCGATGGAACTTTCCGGCTTACATGTCGACAATTGCGGCGTATTCCTCGATTCCGCCTCTGCCCTACCTCTTCATCTTTGATGAAAGCGGATAACGTTCAATAAGGCGACCGACATGCGCGCACGCCAGTACGTCACTAAGCATATTCAGCCAAAGGGCAATCCCCTGGAACACCGACGAATCCTTTGCCATGAACATGTGATAACTGATAATGCCATGTGTGGTGATATCCAGAATAATGCCACCGAAAGCGGTCAGCCACAGCGACCGACGATCAGTGTTCTCTCTACTTCCTATATTCATAATTTTAGTAAAATGCTACTTTGTAAGCTTTGAGAAACTTTTAGAAACTTTTGAACTTCGAAAAGTGGATAGAGATAAAGACCACATTGGAATAGTCCAACAATAGGTATAAAGGAGTTCATTCACGTTTTGGCACGGCAGTACCTGCAGGGTCAAGTACGGCGCTATCGCAAGATACAGGGGCATTCTTTAGGACTCAACCTAGAAGGAGAAAGGAACTTCGGGGAACATGAAAACTACTCATACATCCTAAAGCCCCCTCTCCCCGGCTAAAATTTAAAAAGGAGATGTTCTACACGGTTTCAAACACTGCCACCGCAGCTCCCGTATTTTAGCAAATGCCCATATAACAAGGAAGCGATGATATCAGATAATAAAGGATCATCAGAATGGCGAATAAGCCAAAAATGGCTCATTCCGTTAAGGACCATTAGAATTGGCTGAGAACCCAAGACATGGCTCATTCCGCTCAGGACCATTAGAATTGGCAGAGAACCCAAGACATGGCGCTCCTTCCGCTCTGTGCACTGGGCCGGATTGATACGACTTTTTCGTAATTCCTCACCACCTAGCATCTCCTGCTTGTTGGCGCCAGACGGCCAGCATGTGCCGTGCTGCGGCGTCGAGTGGGCGGGAATGGCCCAGCTAAGTCACCGGCGGCATCATTCCGGATGCGAAACCACATCGTCTACCTTTGCCGGGCCCGCCGCTCTATTCGCCTTCTTCGACTCCACTTCTAACCGTTGAATCTCCTTCAGTATTAGCCGAATATGCCAATGACTAACCGAATACCAAATGACTCGAGGTAAGGGAGTCTTCTGGCTTTGATACCGACAGGACACACGTCGTGCAAGAAAAGCAATGCACGGACGATTCAGCCGGTGGGCGATAAAGACGACAATGGTACACTCCTATTCACTTATGCACGAAGAAATCACTACAGCTCCGCGCTCAACCCTGTCTCTCGCTTTTGCGCGCAAACGGGCTTCCGGTGGTACCCTAACATTTACTATATTTCTCCCAACCTCTAGTGAAACAATCGCAGCCCTGAAAGGGAGTGGCAAGACGCGGCTCTCATCACTTGCACTTTCACGAATTTCCAACCATTACAACCGCAACCTAGCCCTTTCCATTCTGCACGAAGGTAATTACGAGATAGGGCCACGCTTGATTATGGTTAATCAATACTGCAAAAATTAAACCATTCATCCCAACGCAAGTCTTCTGGCGTCATCTCACATCGATGCTCTGGTTTCGCCAAACCGAAATACGCATTCGGACTTTTCACCGCTTCTATGGTAGAACCTGTCGCAAAGTTAAGTGCTCTGATGCTGCTGGACCATGTGGCGGACTCGGTAGTCCTATGCATGGCGCGTCACGAAGAGATTGCTCAACGTCAAGAGCTTCGTCTGGATCATTCGTTGCTGGAGAGCCAGAATGCGATCCACATATCCCACCACGTTCACAATTCGGTCTGGTCGGGAATTGGCGTGGCTGTTGTGAACGGCTGACGAACGGCATGTTGTCGGCCGATAGGGAACGGCATGGAATCAACTTTTATCACATTAACGACCGACCGCTCACAGCACACACACACGCGTATCATTGCATGATTGCCGTCTAGTCGACCAGCACAGATCGACCGAACAGCAGCAACCAAACGATCAACGTGCCATCGACTATGTATACGATTGCCGTCAAATCAATGCCTCACTCTGTTTGAATGGTTGGTAAACCAAAACTGGAAGTTTGTTCTCTCATTGTGTTCTCCGAATCCGATTTTATCATAATCCTTGAGGTGTTTCTATTCAAAGATTTCTCTATAGAAACGCTACTCAAGACAGAATGAGACATCATTCTAAAATTGGCTCCGCGACGATGATGATAATGTACTTTGTTGCGTCACAAGTCTGGCAGATTAGCAGTATTATAATGCCCTGACGCGTCGTCGACGACGTCGTCGAGGTTGTTTTGCTGCTTATTTTCTGTTTTCGATATGGTTGGTGTGAAGCTGACGCCTCCTCCTACTCCATTTACGTGACTCAATGGCGCAGTCGCAGCCGTCTCAATTATTAATCGCGTTCAATGCGGTGAGAAGTATCCCAAGTGCATGTGGTGGTGAAGCGGGAACACACTGAGTTAGAGCTCAAGAACACAACCGGGCCTAGCGGAAGTTTACCGGAAACGTGGGAGTGGGTTGTCCACTGCACTTTCTGTTTTGCAGCGTGTTGTGGTCAGAAGCACGAAGATGGACTTGCTCCCTCGGAGTAAGTTGGTGAGGTTGACGACTGGCTGTTTTCTTCACCATGCCCATTCTCTCCACTCTCCATTCCCCATTTCGAATGGTGGCAGTGGAAGCGGCGAGCGGTTGATTCTTCATTCCCATGCGCCGACCACTTCTTATGAACAGCTTCGACCGCCCGGCTCGTGGTGTTCGCGGATAAGGCGGGGTAACCCGCCGGCGACGTCAGACGACGACGACGACGACAGATGAAGCGGAAGTACGTACGTCTTCGCAGTCGTCGATGCTCTCTGCACGTCTGCGCCTCTGCTATTTCCGGCCGGTTGGCTGCCATCAGCTGATTAGCATATACGTGTGTGTATGTGTGGGTTGTTGTCTCCTCTGATACCGCACACGACCGCTCCCGCCTCGCCCAGATCGATACTACCACTCGGCACCCTCATCTCGCACCTTGTCGCACGCGTGTCCGGGTGGTCCCGTGTCCGCGCCCTGCCTCGCTCCGGGCTCTTTTTCATCGCTATCTGGCCGGCGCCCCGGTTATGACCAGAGTGTCATCGCCGAAGTGAACCCTTGCGAACGGAAAACAAGTGGGTGGCACTTGCAGCGGGAGCGATAGCTGTCAGCTGCACGACCGCTCAGCGTCACTGTGTGGTGGGGGAACGGCGGCTGCCTGTCAGACTGCCCTTGAACTTCATCCAAACTGTCCTGTCATAACGTGTCCGAACGTTGTTCACGTGTTCATGTGCGTTTTGCTGTGACAACGGCGGTGAAGCGCCCATTCCCCTCAGCGCTACATTCCCGTGCAGTTGTGAATCGCCCAGCACACCCCGTTCCCCCTATGAGTCTACTACTTTTCTGCGTCGGAAATTGAAATACTCTGAAATCCACGAAGCCTGCACTCATTGCTGATTACCCGAGCAGAGAGGTTGTCTTCATTCTGGGTATTCATTAGCGTTACTCACTGTGGCACCGGCTCACCCAGCATGGCGGATCGACTGGACTTCTAGGATGACTCCCTGACACGGCCATCCCAGCCACCTTGACTGTCCATGGCGCTCATGTCGTTAGGGGGGACATTCAAGTGAGTGAGCCACTTACAGCACTTGGGATTACCCCTCAGCCTGGAGAAAGGGCTCTGTAGGAAAATGTGGGCAATTTGTGTTTTCCATGGTAATCGTCCCCCTCCTGTTTGTCCTGGTGTCACCTAGTATAGACCCTGTTCTGAATGACCCCTCTTCCAAGGCATGAGCGCTCTTTTATGTTTCTTTCAGCTAAATCTGACGGGCGGCGCTAAGTCCAATAAAGGGATACACACACCGTCGTGGGCCTGGGCGTAGAGAATGCCTCATGAGGTGCTTCATTCGTTTCAGCCCAATCCCATCCCTACTGCGATCTGTTAAAGTACCTTTTGCATTCCCCCCATGTTTCCCACCATAACCGCGAATTGCCACAATCTCTTCCTTTTTATGAATATGTCCCTCTTCTCAGTTCCTTTTCATTCTTTCCCTCGTATTCCTTTCATTCCCTTCATTTCCTTCATTTCGCTACTTTTATATTGGTAATTTGATAGAGCATTCAGTATGACTTAGCGAGTAATTGTTACTGCTGCGTGCCTTCTGATGGCGGTGGTTTGCGGCTGTTTTCTAGTAATCATTGATATCCGGCCCATGCCGCTTGCGCCAGGGCAACTGGAGAGTCCCTTGCCCTTTGAGGAGGGTGGAGAGTGGAGTGGGACGACAGTCCTGCATTCGTTATCGTCAACGATAAAGCGCTGTTCACGGCAGTCTTAGGGCGTGAAAACTAGCCAGCTGATTACAGGTGCTTGGAAACTGGACCTAGAAAACAACTTCTCGTACATGGATACTGAAGAAAGAAAGCTTAGTCGCGGGGATGTACTGGGGGGGGTCGTGGGGGGCATTCATACAGAGAGCCCTGGGAGGCAGGTGGGCAATCCTTCTCATTCACGATTACCCCTCCCTCATGTAGGGACGCTTTAGGGGGGACTAAGAGGCAGAGGATGTGGGCAGCCTTCATCATCCCGCCGTAATTGTTCTGCCCTCCTCCATAGCCAAGCGTAGTCCAAAGATGGCCCCCCCCCCGGCCAGCACCAGAGCTTGTTCTTGATGAAGTTCCAGTTTGAACTGTTGCCTCGCTGATCCTCTTTGTTACTTTTCGCTGTTGTTCTATTCGTTTCTATTTACCTCATTGTTGCCATTTCTTCGTCCCTCGTTGCCTATAAACTCACGCCGCTTTGATTCATTAAGAAACTAATGAAATGCTTATCGGCTGAGACGACGATTCAGCTTGCAAATGTCGTCGGCCATGGAAATTGAAAAGATTCGAGAAAGCGGCTGACGTCATGAACTTTTTGTCGTATAGTCGGTACCATCAAATTTGACATTCATTCATAGGTATCGTTATCTAGAACGCCCTGAAGAAGGTCCAGATGTCCTTTCGGAATGTCTTTTTTCGGACACCTGTCTGCGATTTGTATTGCGTTTTGAGGATCTTTCGGGAGATTTTGCAACTGCGCGTTCAAGGATATCTATGAGTCAGTCATGATGGGGTAACGGTATTTCGCAGAAGGACAAGGCGAAGTGCAAGGGTTGAAGACCGCGTGCGCGGTTGCGTCGCGTGCTTTTGGACTAATCGTCACATTCTGAAATCCCTTTTGACTGAATTCTGGTGTATTCTTTCTTTGATTCTGACTATTTCGAAAGTGGGAAGCATATTTGAAAGCCCTCACAGCAGAGATGCTATGAATAGCGTCAGCGCCCCGAATCAGGCACAACTGTGTGGGGGAGCGAATTTCAGCAGTGGGAAATATTCCATAGAAATTTCTCAGTGGAATAGCCAGCAAGAGGCAACACTCCACGAGACACGTGTTGCAACAGCGCGCCTGATGATAGAATTGTGTTCTACCTCCTCCTTCAGGCAGTCTCCAGACTGTGTAGCATCGGGAAAAATAGCTATTTCCGTTTTATGCAATATTTAATTAATTACCGTCCTGATTTTTCCGCTTCGCTGCATGTATGTGCTCATTGTTAAGAAGTAGCTCCTTAGCGGTTCTTCGTTTCTTACTTAATCACCCGGTTCGTTATGGCAGCATCCCGTTGGAAACAGGGCGTACCGTGCCAGTGATTAGGCGAAAGTTGATCCTTAATTCACGTGAAGCCGAGGAATGTCACAAAAGAAGGGGCCACCAAGCGCTCGCTGTATAGCGATTGAGATCCAATGCTGCCTGCGGTTGAAGCAGGGCAAGTCGCTTATGGCATTCCCTGGGCTCTGGTTGCCTGTCTCATGTAGCCTTTTTACGGGCTGTGCCACGTTTGGTTTCTCAAATCGGTAAGTTGTCCTATTACTAAACTGAAAAATTTTGTACTTCTTATCTTTGTGAGCTGGACGCATTTTTCGTTAAAACTCGCTCAGCGGCACTATCTAGCCAGCTTTAAACTTGAACGGATGCGAGTGTAGCTGTTTACAGTACCATTCACAGCGAGGAAATGCCCGCACGCGATGCTGCTGGCCGCGTTTGCCGGGCGGTGGGCCTCTTGCACTATGCGCTCGAGCGACTCGTTCTCTCGATTGGACCACGGTTGACGAGCAGTCAGTCGTGCAGATGAAGTTGTGTTTCTTCTCAGTTGTTTTTCATTACCGGTCCCAGGAATCGTCACCATAGGTTTTGAATATGTAATACGCTCCATCACGCACAGTGTTGTATTGGTGTCTGCCCGCCTTCGCGCGGGCATACTGGTGAAGCAGTATTGAAGCGAACTTTATTTTATGCTTGAAAAATTAAGCAAGGCGTGCCAACGAGTAGTTAGTTTATAATGGCGAACAAAACATAACACTTTATTGGGAAGAAAAAACAAAAAGCATCATAGAAAACACTAAATTTCTCTTATGAAGCCGACCGTGGTATGACAGAGAGACACAGCGCCGCGAGGAGAGGGAAAACACGGGGATAGTACGTTGACGGGCGGACCCGAAGGACGCAGAGAACGTATGTCGTGGTTTTGATACGACGGATGGGCAGCACGGCGGCTTTCAAGGTAAGGCCTAGCGCCGTTGCCTCGCACTTCCGAGTAACGACCTTATCGTGCCTCCCGCTCTTGGAGATCCTTTCATCACTCTAGAAGGGACTGGCTCTTGGGACTTGATCCCGACTCGTGGCTTTGATTCATATGGTAGGGTGATCAGTCTTGGATCATACTCGTGCAGGTTAACCAAGCCTTCCATCCTTCCACGGTCGGTACTGGTACCACGCCAGTTTGGAATGAAGCTTTCCGCATTAAGAATGAGACTACGAATCTGGAGGTAGAATGCGCGTGCCGTATCCCACAAGGGATTGGTCTAGTCGCGCTTTTTTTCCTTCGAATCACCTTCATTACTATAAACCGTGGAACCATAATTTGGTTCTGTGTTCGGTATTGTCGCGTTGTGCGTGCCGTGTCTGATCACATCTGTCCGTCACGGACCGCGTCACATAAACCAGGAGCTACGAAGAGGCATCGTTTGCGATGTCCGCGAACCCATGGGCGGGACCTGCTATCAAAACTGTTGATAAACCCACAGCGGCTATATAAACACCGATCGAGCACACTCAGTCTCATTCTACATGGTGCTGCCGTGGCAGCCGGATGAGCGGGGGGGGGAGGGTGGAGGGGTAGAGGGAAGGGGGCAAGAAAGGGGAGGCTGGAAGGGAGGGGAGGGGGAGAGAGAAAGAGGGAGGGAAGGGGGAGAGGAGAAAGGGAGAGAGAACATGGCGCTGCCATGCGCCGGAGAGAAGGGGTATAAGGAGTATAACACATTCAATAGTGAGGTGGTTAATGGAGTACGTCATGCTGCTATTCCGTGGTTCCTCCCTACCCTGTGATGCGCGCGATAGCGGGCGGAGCAAACCTGGTTGTCAAATAAAATTAGGTGTGCATTTAATTTATAATAGCATGCTTTACAATTGGATTATTCTTATTCGGTTATGTGGCTCAGGCTGTGCTTATTCTTAGCGCGGCCTCTTGCCCAGGCCAACCCTCAGTCTGGCCTCGTCAGACGGATAGTACAAAGAGCGTCGTGTTGTGACTGTCGAAGGGCGGGGTCGTACTTGGCAAGTTCTGGTCGTATTTTCTAGGAGAAAAGGAAAGGTTTCTGTGCATGATAACAGCATTTGTGATCTCAAAACTAAACTTTCGCCACCTCAACTCTTATCAACAGTCATGTAGAACAGATTATCGCTTCATCATATAAACACAACTTTTGTGTGAGGTTTGTTGGTGTATGCTATGAATGTGTTTATTTGTTGGGAAGGAAGGAAGTGTAGTGACAAGTGGCGCGCTTACCACGCGAGCGGTCCGGGGATCAAATCCTGGGTCGTGAGTCGCCCGGGCCAACCAAGCCTTCCATCCCTCCGGGGTCGGTTAATTGGTACCAGACTTGTCTGGGAGGATAAAAACACTGACTTGTACATCGGCTGGCCCCCGCAAGTCATTGTATAGGCCACATCGCATTCAAACGCCACTGCGAATGTACAAATGGAAGTAGAATGCGTGCCGCATCCCAAAAGGGATTGATCAACGGCAAATGCTTTATCCCTTTATCCTTATGTTGTTCTGTTCTCCGACCATCGCGTATATGAAACCGAGGAGTTCGAGAAACTAGCGCCTCTGTGATGTTGCATGGTCATGATTTCATGATAACGACTTACACGCCCAATAAGCACCGAGCCAAACTTAGCCCTTATCATACATTGCATGCTGCCGGTAAGAGCTGGAGATGAGGGGGGAGGAGGTAAAGAGGAGAGGAGGAACATAAAGCCATATAATCACAACATGGCCATGGAAAGGATGAGCAAGTCCAAAATAACTGTCATTGACCAGACGTAAACCTGTAGTGGCTGTTTCTCAAAAACGAGGTAGTGATCTATGTACTAGAGGATGCGAAGGAAGCCAATGAATGATCAAGTAATAGATGCGTTGTGCAGAGCTTTGTGTGCGGTCAACCTTCGGTTGAAAAATATTTTTGAAATTGCAAGACCTCCCTTAAGATTTGCTATCACAAACTCAAAGGCCCATGTGTCTATGGTATGACTTACCTGATTCACCCTGGCACATGTTGCAACTCCGCTGAAGCTCAAGAGCAACGAGAAAGCGAGAGGATGGATCTGCAAAAATTTTCGAAATTTTCCAGATTCCGCAAGAAAATCGCCGACTTTCCGATATCCCTCTTTCAAGTCCCAGTCTTCCCATGTCCTCCGAAACCACGAACCATCCTCTCTCAGTATGCCTTCCCCTTCTCAGTATCACGAAACATGACCTCCGTCGTTGGAATCTCAACAAACGCTTGAACCTATCTTTGTGTCGTTTTAGGTGAGCGTGAGCTTCACTTCACCAATAAGTATTATTTTCTAAATCGAGGATCACAGGACTGCGCTATGGCTCAACGAAAAACCCTTATACCTTGGATCAAATATAGCTTTCATTTCGAAGAAATGCTTATCGGCTCACTTTTTGTGGATTCACGTCACCACTCTATTTTTATACTCGCATATGATCGAGAATATTTTTAGAGTCCGCGTCATTAAGGCTTTAGGGATCTGGATAAGTACTGAGCTGTGGCTTATCATTATCGTGTGGTTAACAAAGCATTGGATAAACCGCATCCCTCTGATGAAGCTTCGATCAAGTGAAAACTTTCGAGCTCGATTCTCTGGCGTTTTATCATTAGAAGTACCAATGTGAAAGCTGTTATATCATGATCAGTGTAATCGGAATCAACATTCCGTTGGCAGGGGTGCTCAATGAGGGGGTTGTACTTGTGTTTGCCAAACCGATTTGAAAAAAAAAACATGGGAAGAGCATTTTCGACAATATTCTATTTTTTCATTTTTTGTGGAATTTTTATCCGCCCTAAATATGTTATAAAAATTACGAGAATACTTAACACCTTGGAGCCCATGCAGCCCATATGTGGGCTGCAGTCCGTCGACCGCTTAGGACCTTTCAGCTCACATTTCGGAAACAAATATTAGGTTTTTCTTTCATTTTCTTTTCCATTTTATTCGATAAGGTTTCTTCTGCATCATACAGTAGGTTTTTCTTTCCAATTTGCTTGATAAGATTCCTAAAAATTTCACTGAAGTCCCACGCGGCCGCAAAACGTAAAACATGCGCGGTTTCCAACGTGTTAAAAATTCCGCCTGTTTCGGCAGCTAAATCCATTTCTGGTTACCTGACATGAGTCCTGTTGCGCGAGAAGAAGGCAAATTGGCAGAACAGTCAGCGGAGGAGTTGCAACTTGTGCTGTATGATGTGGAATTGACGCGAAGTCACTGCAGTGCGCACTGCAACTCGTCCGCTGACCCGTCTGCATCTCTGCCTTCTCGCCGCGCAACGGCCTCCTGTGAGGTACCTACTTTGCGTCGCCCGGTTCATAGGAGATCGAAGGAAGACGGATCGGAGCAGGATTCAATAGGTAGTCACAGAAAGAGGGGACTAGTGAAAGAAGTAGCGTGGGTCGATCGGGAATCATCCTCTCCTACAAGCGAACGGCGGAGACTTCATGGCGAACCCGAATTTTCGCTAATTCTGTATTCGATATCTTTGCACTCACAAGGGAAGGATGGTAGGTCGAAGTGGCCGTTCAAAATGAGATGTATACCTGACCTGATGCGTAGACGCTGATTCCAAATCTGCCTTCCAAATCTGCTAAACGACTCTCCGAACGGAGTTATGAAGCGTAATAGCTCAGTGGTGATGGTCCGGGGTGGCAGGTAAAAGCTCGTAGGATCGGTTCCTTTGCAAGTTTGTTGCTTTGCTTTTGC
>MU873428.1:0-13602 GCA_036418205.1 Ostertagia ostertagi | reverse complement strand
ATTAACGTTGGGTGAGTACGTTTACTCCAGTTTGGGTTGCCTTATCACTATCACTATACTATCAGCCTTTTTGTTAGTGA
This sequence comes from Ostertagia ostertagi, assembly GCA_036418205.1. NCBI lineage: Eukaryota > Metazoa > Nematoda > Chromadorea > Rhabditida > Trichostrongylidae > Ostertagia > Ostertagia ostertagi. The sequence continues at coordinate 13,522 of MU873428.1, read as the reverse complement.
TGCACCAGACGTTCCTTGTAAGTACTGTAAAACAGCAGCTTAGCATCAGGTAGCATAATTGTCCATTATTTCCTTGCTTACTCGTCATTCTCCAATGATCCAGTCACATCAACCCTGACTATTAAATGATTCAACCCTGATTATTAAATGATTCAATGGACCCACTACTGCCAGCGCTACTAGAGCCTTCAGAGCCTGAAATTGTCCTACAGTTTTGCCGTGCGTGCCCTTTTCCTTGCCCGCTCATCCTTAAACTCTTGCTCACCTCACGGCCCCTACCGTCTCCGTGAATCTTGTTTTGCTTCTACTCGCCAACCCTGTTGTGAATATGTTTCTTCACAGATAGTAAATGTCTTGTCATGGGGCTGTATTTGAAATGGGGTCCAGGTCATTTTGTCAAACATTTTTCTCTACTCTTGTTAATTTTACAAAATTCATTCGAGAGAAAGATAAAGGAGATTTAACATGAATTTGCTCTATCAAAGCATGCAATATCACGTAAACTTACACTTGCGACTTACATGGAATAAATAGCCTAGATAGAATAAAAGCTTGGTCCTTAATCCCTGAGGTTTGCGCTACACATATGTAGTTTGTTTAAAATCTTGTCGTATTTCGTTTGTTTTTTCCTGCCTTGGATATATGGAGTGCATTAAATATTCTCGATGACAACATTTATTCGTCCTTACAGTAAGCTTAGACTCCTCTGCGACTTGAACGTATTAGTTGTGAAGGAAGGAGTTCCCTCAGCTGGCCCGTCATCCTGGGTTTGACGGTAGCACAACAAGCATTTTTGCGAATTCCGCAAGTCAGTCCCAAGCCACGAAAGGGATGGAGCTGGCGGTGGTACTGACATGGGCCTACCCTCTTCAACCCGGCTATCCCTGCCGACTTAGACATGGGCCTCGACCTCACTTAGATGAGCTGCTCGAATGGCAGGAGCTTGATCCATTTGTACGTTACCCTCACCACTTAGAGTTTCACCATAATCCTCAACGGATGTCGTGATTACCTAGGTTGTAAAATATGGTGACTTGACTTCACTAATAGCAGTGAAATCATCATGGAATTCAGAGCTTCACTGCTCTGTTGGTGTTAGAGCGATTATGTGATTAGTGAGTGCGAGACTGCTTGAAGACATTTCCTGTAAATTGGCATTCTTAGCCTTAGCCAGCAAAGCTGGATTATCTTCGTGATCTCTGCGTGACGTGAAGGTTGTCTCTGGCTTAGCTTGAGGCTCAGATCATTTTCTTGATTGGCACTCCCAAGAGAGCTAACCACGAATCGCTCTGAAGTTTCATCAAGCTCGCTTTTCCCAACAGCATATGCTGTGCTGAGCTGTTAGTATAAGCCTTCTTATAAACACTGTCAATAAACCTTATCTTCAACCTTCTTGAAATTATTTCTGGGATCCTAATTCTTTATTCGTTGAACGAGGCTAGTCAGGAAATTGCACGTCAGCTGTTCATTGCAAATTTTTTCATCTCAATTGTTACACCAAAGCATACAATGACAATATAACTGGTCCATTTGGATTTTGGTCCTTCCTTGAAGCGACCGGTATGATTTTCTCGAGCAGATTTTTTGCTTCCTTAACCCTTCTCCCATCTTTTTGGTGAATTATAAGCCTCACCTTGACAATACGATTTCAGTTTCTGTTGTGTCGTCGAAAGACAGCGGACGAAGAGAGTATTTATTGCAGTAAAACAACTGGGTAATACAAACATACATATAGCGACCTTGTATGTATACGGTCCAAGAGAGACTGTACGGATGTATACGGTCATCATCTGACCGAGTCACCCACAGGGCCTTCGATCCGTTGGACGAAATCATACGCAGGATCGGAGTAAGGGGTCCAACCGTTCTAAACTTACTTCACGCCGGCTATTTTTGCACCTCTGTGAACTTTTCGTTAGCTAGGTGTTGCTGTTTTTATGGGGTAAAATATAATTAGAAGATGGTATATTCGGTGGCTATGTTAGGCGCTGAAAGAATCCCTACTACAAGCAACAAATGCGTTTCCTGATAAGGTCCTTGATAAAGATAAAGTTTTTCCAACATTGGCCTCGGGCCAAGCGTAAGCCGGAGGATTTGTTTGTATTACTCAAACAAAGAATTATTTTATTATTGTTTTCTTCTTCTTGTGTGCTTCAATTACCCCACACCTTTGCTCTATTCGAAAACTAACAAAATGTAAGAAAGCAGATTTTTTCATAGATATTTGTGGCCAGTAAGTTACATGAACGTCGTTTGCTTACAAAATCGATTCGTTGTTGTGAAGGCAGTCATAAGACGTTGTTTTTTTGAAGATCTATTCTAATTCTGCCCCATCCTTCCCTCCTGCAAACAACTAGGTGATCCAAAACCGGATGCAGAATTTTTTGCGAACATTAACCTGTAACACCGAGCAGTTTCCTAACCTTTCTAAAACCAATCTCCCTGGAAACAAGGGAAATCGATCCACCTGCCACAATTTTTACTGTTCTGAACCATTAATGAAAAATTATACAACCACAAGGCTTGAGTTCGGATCCACATTCTGATTCTGTCGATTGTAGAGCATTGGAAATCGAGCAAACCGCATCAAGTACCGACTGAAAACTCGATTTTACGTTTAAAAATTCAAGCAGAAATAAAAAATATTTCTTCAGAATAAACATCCCCTTTACTCACTGCTTTTTCTCATCTGTCTTGTGATTCTGGACCAGATCGAAGTACCATCTTTTCACTAGTTGCTCTATGGCACAGCCCGCAATAATTTGTGGCTGTTCCGCGCTAAAACGAAAAAAGCTTGTGCAAAGTGGGAAAGATTCATTTTTTCCGAACGTAAAGAACGAAACTCCCATCAGGAGGCATTTTAAGCCAGGGGAGCCGTCTAGCGTTCGGGGAGCCCCACGCATCAGAGCGAATTTGTTCGCGACGACACCCTGGCAACTTCAATTTGTTTTGGTGAAAAATCGATTTGCACACTTCTTTGAGCTCGCAACTCAGACTGCATAACACTCGATCGTTGAGATGGATGGCCAACAGAAGAGGACTTGCCGAGCTCATGCTCATCTCAGGCGAGAGAATCCCATATATCTAACAAAGTAATCACCAAAAGATCACACCTGGATCCCTTTTACAACATAAATGCGGCCCCATCTCAATCCATGAATATTACTCGCTAATCATGGAATAGGAAAAAACTGAATCACCCACATTTATATAACATGAAGCCACATTTTAAGGATTCAGGAAGGAGTTGCAGTGTGTTAATTGGTGGCCGGCTTAGGCATTCCATGACACCAATTCTCGTTGCAGAAGTGTATAGAGGACATTCTTCAGTGGGGGAGAAGCAAAATTTCGATTCTCGGTTAAAGGCAGCGACTCGATGAATTCAAGAAGGGCTTACTGTGAACGTGGTGGTGGTACTCAATGGTACGCCAGTAACGAAAAAACCAGAAAAATCGGTCAAGAGAACCCATTAACAAGTAAACTTGTGGGCGGATCGCTTTTAAGGCGGAGCGTCTTCGAAGTCCTGCTCAGCAATCAGCTTACCTTTCGTTGTGAAAGCGCCACGTCTCGCTTCCCTGGCACCCCAGTAACTGACTCGTGTGGCACACATGCTTCCACGATGCGCTTCGTCGTAATCTGCCTTTCGTGGACAGTTGACTCTGGTTAATGTTTGTTAAGTGATGGCACTTGAAGGAGGAATTCACGATAAGAACGAAGGTCAAAGAAGGGGAAAATTGCATAGAGACAGGCGGACCTCCTGAGGGTGCTGACCGACGCGCAATTGGCAGCGAAAGATTTGACCTCGGCGATCTAGCATGGCTCACTCTTGGTTGGCGGGGTACGCCCACCGACTATCTAATCACTCGCCGCAGGTCTATACGTGGCGAGTGATTAGATAGCAGAGAGAGCGTAGTGTTGAAGAGGGCACAGCGATGAGAGTCGCATCAATGCGCAAATCAACGGGCAAGGAAGGGGTCCCATTTCTCGGGTTCGGGTTTCAAATGGTTTCTTCTTCATCCCTGCTCCACTGACCACCTCTACCCTTATTTCCAATGAGCTAACTTTCATCGTAAATCTGCCTTTCAGACCAAAAGACCATTGGCGGGAAGATGGAAGGGTTCATGTAGTGCACCTGCTCCAAGGATGATGGCCTTATTTCGGATTTGGGATTTATTTCCTAGGTGACGGCAGTTACTGCTTCCGCCGCCTAAAGACATCCTTGCCTTGGACTCTGATTCGCGCTCCCAGTGGAGAAAAAACGAACTTTCCTGGAACTACTCAAAAACGATTCCGTTTCTTACTGGCAGATCAGCACGTTGAGCAGGGAGAGGCACGCAGATTGCGCTCAAAAAGCCTAATGAGTTTACACTTCTCCATCAACCTTACCTTCTCCAAAAAATGCCACCCACAAGGTTGTTCGATGAACGACTTTCTGACTGATGCCAGAATACTTGATTTTTGGACGATCTGTGTTGTAATGTAAAAAGCGCTCGATAATTGGCGTGATTTAGCACTTCATCAACGAATTGTTCTCTAGACAGCACCACAGGTCATTCAACCACATCTGGCTCTTGAAATGTGATGAATAGTGCCTCAGTGCGACCAAAAAAGCGTAATTTCGATGAAAGCATGCCACACTGCGATTTTCCTACTCAAATGTACTGCAATGCCGTTAATGCTTGCAGTATTTATGCTATGGGATCCATTGGATGGGGGACTTTTGGTGCGTCCTGTGGTTGCACGCGCGGCGAATCGCGCGGCGGGCTGCGCGGCGATCCGGACGAGAGCAAGTCTTCGCGGGCTTCTGCGGTGGAATCCAACACGTCAGAACGTGTGCAGATCGCGGATAGAATCCACAAGGTTCTGCGATTCGAATTACATTCCAACGCGTGGATATTCAAAGGCAGCGGCAGGAAGAGAAGAAAAGGAATAGCAAAAGGCTGTTATAGCAATCAGGGCGCTTCAGGTTGCTGGCGCTTGTTGTTAAGGCAAGATTTCGGGATAAAATAGGTGTCTAAAAGCGTTCAGTCATGATACTAGAGGTGGGAGGTGGTCTATAAAAGAGAAAGAAAGCAAACGAAATCACAGATTACGCCCCGTACAGAAACCTCCCCTATTTCAGCAACATTCCACCTTGGGATAGAGAAAAGGCGCGTTGGACGAGTTTCGCGAGCCTGACTCTAGTTGCTCCAGTGCCATTGACACAGGATCGCGGTGGGACCGCTGCCTCAAATGCGCCCGCGCTTTTCAAGCAGCGCCACGTGGCAACGGACAGCGGAGGGTGGGGCTTGCGGACGAAGGTGTGAGTTGCAGGTCGGACGAGCTGCTTGTGCCTTTGTCGCGCACTTTCAAGCGGCAAAAGGGGTGCGACACAAACACTTCGTCCTGCCTGCCTTACTACCACCGGGATGAGAAGAGGCAAGGCGCGGACTGAATCGTGGAGCGTGCCTTCTAAGGGGGCAACTCCCATGAGTGGCGGAGAGATTTAACCAATTATTGTGTTTGGGACTAAGCCTGATTGGAAGAGTTTTGTCGTGGAGGATGTAAGCAATTTCAGCATTTTCCCTTCTCATGAGCTTAGTTCTAGTGTCACCTTCCATTGGCCCTGTTTTGAAAGTTCTCCCCAAGGACAGGAGCGCCGCGATTAGCAAAGATATAGAGTTGACAATAAATAACATCTCACTAAATGACTCCATTTTTAGTGCTTCTTATTCATATTTATAATATGATAATAGTGACATTTCTATGAAGTTTCTCTCTTTCATCTCCTTTCGCTGTAAACTTTTCACTTCTCACCGACACCACTGCATTTCGGTACCGTTGCAGAACTTGTGGATTCTAATCCGCGATCTGCACACTTTCTTTCGAATTGAACCAGGGTCAACCGTTACGTTGGACCGATATTGGAGCGACGTTGGACCGATGTTCACCGCTCTCCGCGCCGGCATTCACTCTCGCCACCCGCGAGCCGTCTGTGTCTCCGTGCGTACGTTCACTCTCGGCATTACTCTCGTCGTCGCGTTGGACTTTGTCCAACGGACGGTTGACCCTGGTCCGCAATTGCGCGCAGCTCGCCGCGCGATTCGCCGCGTGAAACCCGGACGCACCAAAAGTCCGTCGCCCGGATCTATTAGTGTTCTATGATAGTGATCTTCTTTTCAAGAGATTGAATAACTGAGAAGCTCTTCTTTATTAGGGACAATCGCCCGTTTGGCAGAGTTAGCGAGGGGATCTTTGTGATTTTGAAAGGATTATGTTCAATAAGGGCGAAAGTATTATAGTGGCAAATGTTGCCAAGTAACACGCGCACGATCGGAAGATGAAATCCTGGATGACGACGGTTCACATCGTTTGGGCGCAAGCCAACATGTCCGCTCTCTGGTGGCTACTGTGAACCGCCGATAATTTTTCACTGCCAAGAATGTGTCTGCAAATAGAAAGAGATACGGAATGAAATTTCGCGGACGGAAGCCACCCGAGTTTACACCTGCTGGTTCACTGCAGCCCATGTGCTAACTGGCGAGTTTCATTCGAATGCCCTATAAGATTCCGGCCTATAGAGAAGGTGTTGGCGCATCCAGAACTGAATAAAAGGTCGTCCTTGCACGTTTTGCTTTAAAATTTATTGATACAAGGGATAACAAGTAACACACTATCGGCTGGGCCATTGTGGACGTGTTATCTCAAAGTCACATACCCTGTGTGTGTTCGGTGAGTCCAAACTAAATGGGCAGAATCGCCCTAGTGAACGAGGGTCCGCAAATTTAAGTTTCGCCAGCTCCAAATGCACAGCGCAAGACGTACTTACTCTAAATAACCCCGACCCCCCCACAATTAGTTGTTCAGCAATCTTGTAGTGCCTCCTAAGCTTCTCGCTATACGACCGTCTACCGAAATGCGCAAAATGCCTGCGCCCTCTTGTTCATTGCGCTCTCTTGCCTATACTCTCTCCTCGACTCTCAGTATTCCATGCTCCTGGCATCAGTCCTCCTCCATCAGGAGAAGAAGGCTCCTTGGCCATTTCCGTGTGCATGGCATTCTCTCTTCTGTTTCTTTAGATGCCGGTCCCTGACACCCAAGCTCTCACGCTTGCTCCCCCCTTGTGTGCATTAACTCAAACGAAATTTGTTCTAAGACATGCCCGGGAAGAAATCCGGCGAAGAAAATTTTGTGCCGGGAGAATGCAACGTATGAGCTAATGGTCAGGTAAAGATTCCTCAAGGGCGAAGGACTATTTAATTCGATTTGCTGATGCCACTGGTATGTAATTAGAGATGCGAAGTGAACTGCAAGTGGAGAGAAAAGGGAACATAATCGTCAGAAACAGGAAACTACAAGCCTCTTTCCTTAAAGGCAAAAGTCAGGCTCGTGTTTGGGCATTATGGCGCCTGAAATTGAGTGTAGAGATGGGAGGTGGAACGACAGTGAAGAAAAAACGCAAAGAAACCGTCGACAAGACCGAAATCGAAACCCCTTCCCTTCTAGCAGTGAAGGAGGCTTGCTCGGGGGAGAGCCACGTCCAAACGAGTTTTCCGGATATGCCAGCCGTTCCATCGGTTGATACGGCAATCAACCTAGCTGATCTCACAATCAGATATGGCCATTCACACGGGTTCCTACACCACATCGCTGCGGTGGCTTACACGGCCCAGCTGATGAAACGACACACCATCGCTTCAGAGCGCCTGACGGCGCGTCCCTCTCAGTCAGGACGTGTGGCACGTCACCTCTGAGCGACACTCTCCTATCGAAATATTAACTGATGGAAAGGCCGTTTCTATTGGCACGTAATCTCTGGGCTGTGCTTTAAGAATCCTAAAGAAGCAGGCACCGGGGTCAGAGCGAAATCGTGAAGTCGGCGCCGAAGGTACGAAGAAGTCCGAGTAGAGAGAGCATAGCAGATCAACATTGCGACGCAGATAAGATATCGAACGGTGGACGGGTGCTGATATTTTTGGTGGGATTTGATCAAATCCTTAGCACCTGATGTCTCAGCGACGCGTTTCGTTGTGCAAATGTTGCGGATGCTCAGTGCCAGTCTCGGAGGTGCGGACTGACACACTACGGGGCGATTTACTTCATGTGAGGCTGTAGCCCGGATCATAACTCGTCTGCCTTTCTGGCAATGTGCAAGTAATCGTTTTCCGACGACACGACAAATCATACGACATTTTTACTCGCAAATCGCGGCTGACGTCTGCCTAATCTTGCCCTGGTTGCTTATTCGCAAGAGAGAGTTCATTTCTGAAACTGCTTGCAGTGTGATTTTCTCAGGTAATCTGCGGTCAACTTTGAGAGGTTCTGTGTAGCGCGGAACTCCATGTCGCTTGCCCAAATCGTCCCACGGCCGGGGCCCTTTCGGGCATTAATCAGAGAAAATAAGCATGTACTTAAAAGGCCGGGGGATGAGTCACCCAAAAGCGTAATCATCTGATGGGAATAGGCCGTTAGAGGTGGTAAAAGGATTGGGCACTGGGTGAAGGAAAGGAATGGAAGACCGCCTGAACCAATTGCAATCCACCTGGGAATCCTCGCTTACCCATCCGAATTTCAGCGAATCACCGATGGTGGCGTCATGACCACAATAAATCGCTCCATTTGTCTTTTGGCTTCTCGCCGCTAATCGGCTAGGTGTACGACGGTCGGAGGTACGAAGCGGCGCTGGTCCGCCAATCCTGTGATGGACACTCCAGCTTCGAAAGCTATAGGAGAAACGCTATCTCCCCAGCGCAAGGCCACGTTTGCTGCCTTGTTCCCGAGAACCTTACTCCCTCCTCAATGTCACGGACCAAACTAATGGGTGGGCGCTTCTACTACGGAGGATGGCTCAGGATGTGCAGACTTTTTCTCATAATGGTTTTCGTGGCATGAATCTCTGGGCGCACATGTGGGAACGCACAGAATCCATGGTTCACTTTTTTCTGCCACGGCCCCTCGATGAAACCATTTCATTGAGTTGGGGCGAAAATTCCGGCAACATGGTTCCCGCATGGTGGTCTCCTATATATATAAAAGACGCGTTTGGAACAGGCTCATCGTCAGCGGCACCGGACGAGGGCCTAAATGCACCTCATCTCCGTTGAAGAGACCGGTGCGATTTTCTAAGCTGTTCCAATATGCGACGTTTACGTCCATGACTAGCGTGTAGCATGCTCCCTTCCTGGCAGCCAACGCCATCTTCGCCTTCGTGTGGCGCTAAGCTTCCCTCTTTTATCGAGTTCCCGTTAACCAGTTGACGACAGCCGGAGCGTAGCCGCTGTCCATGCACCAAGTCATTCCCCAATGTTTCTCGGCGTTCGCGCGATTATGTTCGCAACCCTGCTTCATGCATTCATTCCCCCATGGGCCATCCCTAGAATCACTGTCACCAACTTCGTTCGCCGCGTGCGCAATGGTCGAGTGTGCATCAGCTCAGCAGAGGATTTCCAAGCACTACGAACTAGCAACTCGGTTCATTCCTAGTTGTCTTTTAGTTCCCATGATCATGTAGTTGAAGAAGAGTGGGAGAACTAAGCACAAACTCAACGGATAGACTCTCATAAGCACGTCGAAATGACACCCATCACGAGAAAACTTGTAACTTCCTTTTCGTTAAGCGCACTTTCACTTTCTTTTGATGCGAAGTTTTGACGGAATGAAATAACCCGCATTAAGCTCCACCAATTTGCACATTCCATTTTAACTTATATTTCCAATTGGGCGGAAGTGGTGCAGTGACAAGTGGCGCGCTCACCACGCGAGCGGTCCGGGATCAAATCCTGGGTCGTGAGTCGCCCGGGCCAACCAAGCCTTCCATCCCTCCGGGGTCGGTTAATTGGTACCAGACTTGTCTGGGAGGATAAAAACACTGACTTGAACATCGGCTGGCCCCCGCAAGTCATTGTATAGGCCACATCGCATTCAAATGCCACTGCGAATGTACAAATGGAAGTAGAATGCGTGCCGCATCCCAAAAGGGATTGATCAACGGCAAATGCTTTATCCTTTTATCCTTTACTCCCTACACAGCATTTTACCGAATATTGATCGAGGAAGCCGCGCTGGCTCTTTTGCCAAGTGTCCCACGTGGCCCAGAAGAGCCAAAACGTGCGTGACATCAACACGATGCCTCACTGTGAGGCTTCTAAGTCTCATCTGACCAGGAACCACCATTCTTAGATCGGCAAGACTAGTAACAATTCCTTGCTATGTCAAAGGGAGCAAATATCCTCAGATCTTCTGTAGGGGTCACTCCTTCCTGTTCGTAGTGGAACGTTAGCTGAACGTTCCCATAACATCACTTGGGTAGTACTGGCAAATCTACTCCATTACAGCTATGATAAAGCGAAGCCATTTATGCTCAAATTGCGCCTTATAGTATCGGCCTTAGGGCAAACCAAGCTAAAAACAAAGCGTGAATCCTAGTATCAGTCGTTTTACCAGAAAAGCCGTGAGCATAAAGAAGAGCGGTAGCTTGGTAGAGAGTATATTCCACGCAGAACTGAATTGTAATCTTAAGAGCCAATCAGTTAATAAATTTTCTTAACTTCCGGCTCTCGGACTGGAGACCTGTTTTCTTCTGGCGATTCCTATGTATATAATAATTTCCGATACTAATATCGCCAAAGTTCCGTTGGTTTATCTGAGAGATTTTTTTGTGCGGCATCTCAACGTCGAAAGTCTTGTTTGTGCTGTGGAAAAGTTGAAGGGCCTTCATCGACCAAGTCCTCAGAGTGACGTCTTAACGCATCCTAGTTCCCATGTCCAGAAGGCGCAAGCCTTGATATATACGAACACCGGGCGAGTACTCCTATGCGAAGATTTGCAGTGCGGTCAGGTGATGTGCTAGTCAGAGCCTTTCTTAGAAGTGTGCACAAAACAAAAAAGACTCGGAAGGCTTGGGAGACACGTTGCCTATTTCGGGGTTCAAGATGAGGTTTTATACATGCAATTTACTGCTGTCACATCCGTTCTTAGAGCTGCTAAATTGTGGGAATGCAGGGGCTCTGCACTAAAGCAAAAAATTCGCTCAGAAACTTTGAAAAAAGTGAAATAAGTGGAATATTCTTATCGTTTCCACATTTCGAGTTAGGAAATTTCCATTAGGAGCATAAAGATAAAAACGATCAAGCACTCGACGATGAGCGAAGGTATGCGCCACGAATTATACGTCCTCAGAATTTAGAGGCAATTTGCATGCGATTTAGCCTATACAGTGACTTGGGTGGGGGGGGGGAGGAGTCAGCCGATGCACCGTCAGTGTTTTCCCCTACCCCACTGCGACTCCCAAGACCAAGTCTGTCGTACCCATCATCTGATTCCCGGAGAGATGGGAGACGGTGCAGTTCTGCTGCTCGGGGTCAGTCACCGGTGCTTGCACGGATCACTTGAAGCTAAAGGATAAGCCCTGGGCTAAGCTTAGGATTTGCGCTTGTGCTTACAGACTTGAGCTTGGTGCTTTGAGGGGGGGGGGGGGGGTGGCCTCAGTTCTCAGCTTGCTTCGAACAAATGAATGGTGTCTCAGATTTAGGTAATCTGACCTGAGGAGGAGAACTGCAATGCACTCCCGAAGAGGTGGAAGGGTGGTTGGCCTGGGTGACTCGAGATTATGATCCCTTGACCACTCTCGTGGTAAGTGGCGCCACTTGCCGCTACACCACACACCCACACTTCCACAGCAAGCCTAACCCGGAAGAATTACACTAACCTCCTTTGAGGATATTTCATGCGATGTAGTCACAATAAAAGTTTCACAGTGTCACGGTTGGACACAGCGACAAAATATACGCAGTTAGGGGGATAAATGGGCCAACGACGTAAAAATGCTGAAATTTATGGTAGAAATATGGCTTTTTTGTTTATCACCATGGCCTAACAAACCCGAGGAAATTCGTTTTCAAAAGCGTTAAGATGAAAACAGAAAGCACTGGCTGGTAGAGATTACCAATTTCTTCTTGCTATGTTACCTTTCCACTGATAGAACACTTGTTCCATCACATGACCGAGCATTGCACTCAACTCTCCGCTTCTTGCTATCATTTAGTCGTCCCTCATCCGGTGCATCGGTAGCCTGCTCCCGCTTCTCTTCCGAGAATTCATTAAACTGATTTACCGACGCTCCATCGCCACTTCTCCTTCATTTTCTTATCTTCCAAGTTCTCAGATTATTACAGAACTCATTTATTCTTCCAATATTCTTTCACACACCATCCATTCAAATGGATAAAGGGTGACTGCAGGACCAGATTAAGGGCTATCCCAAGAGTAAGCAAACCAGCCCTTTTGGCGTTTCTGCTGGGGCCGTATGCTGAATGTTGGGGAGGGGATGGGGTCCCCAAGGTCGACGGACTACTTCAACTCGGTCGGTACGGTAGGAGAGTGATGACGAAGTGGTGCAGCTGGTCCAGCAGCTCCGCCAAAAGGGCTGGTTTGCTCACCCCAGGACTAAGCCTTGGAGAGGGGACGGACCCGTCCTCTCTTTAAGGCTTAGTTCTGAGGTAAGCACCAAATTGTGGCGGTTTTAAGGACCGAGTTGAAGTAGTACGTCCGACCGTCGGAGACCCCATCCCCTCCCCCCAAAAGTGCTGGTTTGCTGCTTTCTATCCCAATAAGGTGAGGGTAGCAATTTGGATCAAGGCCTTCGATGCATTCAATCCCACACTAAACTTTCTTTTATCATATGTATTGGTAAGAAGCCCATTCGGTTTATGCCACTGAGAGATTGGTTCCTTGAATTTCGAAGCTTTCTCTACTGCAAAAATTGGAACATGTCATTTGACATTTTTTTAACGTCCCTTCGTCTCCCCCTCCCGACCTCGTGACCACATAGCACCAGCTTAGGCTTTCTTATTGGCAATTAGATCCTCAAGTCATGCCGTAGCTTATTCAGTATTTCAACCGTAATTGGGCAATTACTTGATCGATGGATGAAACACGTTTCTTGGTGCAATAACGAGAGACAAGTAATTTAGCAGTACCTTTTCAGAAATGGATGACAAACACAAATTGGGTTTCTTCGGTGCGACATCGTATGTGATTGGAAACATCATCGGATCGGGTATATTCATTACACCTGCTTCAATACTCAGGTGTTTCAAAAATTCGTTTATATCTAAAATGAACAAGATAATCGAATTACTCAGAGTACTCCCTGCTTACTTAGCAATTCTTAATCAATTTTCGGCGCTATCCCAAGATAGGGGCAGTGTGGCTGCAATTCTTTAAAGCAGCCAGTCCAGGCAGGGTTTCAACTACTTGGTCATTAGGCGGTCAAAACATGCCCCAGCCCAACTAAAGTTTATAGGAAATGTCTTTAATTTCAAAACCTACCTCTAAAATGCGCTGGAAGGGGTCGAAGTCCTCTTGGAGGGGGCGGATCACCCATAAAGAGGCGGATCGCCCAACATTCGCTGTGCAGAGCGCTTGCTCGACTAGCGGTCGTTGCGGGACCGCCGCGCTGTATGAGGTCGATTCCATAAGAAATTGAAGCGCTTCAATTTCGATTGCTGGCAAATAGTTATGTATTTGCAAGCATGCATGGCTA
>MU873426.1:5883-17580 GCA_036418205.1 Ostertagia ostertagi | reverse complement strand
AGATGAATTGTGGACCGTTTAACGGTTCCTGTTAACTGCTTTCTTTAGTGCCCTGTGGCAGCTCTTTGTATGTGTGGTTAGGTTCCATAGAGTCATGTTACGCGCCAGTAACACGTCGTTGGAAAAGCTACGTTCGTCCCTAAGTTTTGCACACCAGTGTAGTTCATGCTGATTGATCTGATTAACTACTCTTGCTAGAAATGTTTCACCCATGGAGTTAAATTGGAGTAACCGCAAAATCGTCTCATTCAAATCCATCCAGGGAGCTGTTAGAGAGCGGTCCCCTCTGTTTCATAACTTAAATGGAGCAGCAAACTCGGTCGAAAATGAGAAGGTCACGCTCATTGACGTCAGAGGTTTTATCATTGCCAATCCTGGAGAAACCTACGGAGAAACCTTTTTCAGTCACCTACCTTAGCAATGCATTGTCCGTTGTCACATTGGTACTCGCCACTACCACAGTTTGATATCGATCGCTTTCCGGTTTCTGAAAGAATGGCGAAATTGAAATTGTGTAAATTCAGGAACACGTTCACTGCAAAAAGCCAAAGGGCCAACGATCCAGAGTTTTCCATCGAACTATAAACCCGATATCCCCGTGGAGATCGTTTGCCTCATTGAGGACAAATCCGCGCGTCGACGCTGTCATGTATTCATTTCAAAGGAACGCCTCCAAACTCGTAAGGGGATTTCACTTTCCGCGCGACCGTCGACCCACTTTGCGATCGCGCTAGTGCTGGGAACGTTTCAAATCCCCGTTGTCGATCCGGCATGGGAGCTACCACGCCCGCTTCAGCCGAACGGGTCACCTTTACCTATCCAGCTCTACCAGAAATCAAGTTATGTTATGCTATCTCTATTAGCAGCATTATCTATGGTCTGTATGCGGTTCTCAAAGCCAGTCAGGCTTATGAATGGGGCATGGGCGATTACGGCGTGCAAGCCGAGCTACCTTTATTTGGAACTGTTATAAAGGTTGGTCAGTTTCGAGTCATTCTTTCCTATCAGAATTGTACGGCTATTGAAATTATTGCAGGACCTCAGCAGTTGGGAATGGATAAATTATTCTCCATTCGCATGGCAATATTTGCCGGTGTTCATGGCGCACACCGTGGTCTTCAACCTAGGATCGAAATTCCTTCCTGATCTACCTTTTACTATTGTTTATACTTTATTAAGTATTGCATCATGCGTATACTATTTCACACCAACACTGGTGGCCCTTTCTCTTACCCAAGGCACCGTGATGTTTGCTGCCTGCCGAATTTTTAAGTGAGTTTTCGAAAGTTGATTTATTATTCTTTGGTTACAAACCTCAACCAATAATGGTTATTTTTACTGTCGTGTACACTTTTAGATGCACTGCATCTTGTGCCTGTTATTTTACGCCAATTTTGGCGTCAAATAACAGGCACAAGATGCAAATATGTGGCCCTTTCTCTATCCAGGTCAAGGGTGGGCGCATTTCACGCAAAAACTGACCTAACGCCGCATATCGGGATTTCTAGGCTAACCATAAGCCCTTTTTCAATTCACAATTGTACTTAGCCATGTCCGCATCGGGTAGAAGTATTGCTTCTGCTATGGCAGTGTAGGCAAGGTAAAGATGGTTACACCCCCGCCATGGCACTACACTTCTTTGGATTGCCGCGGTATACTGCCTGGCAATACATGCGCTATGCTCTCGATTCATGGCCTGAACCATGTTCAAATGCAGAAGCCCTTCGTGCACCTCATTGATTTGCCAGAACCAAAGGCCTTGACCAAAGGAAATAACTCAAAAAAAGAACTTGAATAGGTCTTCTCCAACTTGCGACCTATTTTACAATTTTCCCGAACTGTCACACAGGTTATTTTTTGCTCTGCCGTGAGGTCACGAAGTAATAAAGAAGAGTTTGAAATATAAACACGGAAACCCTCTAAAAGCGCACACCAAGAGACCCTATGAATTAAATTCAAGAAAGATCGTAGGTTTTTGAATCCAGTAGTTGACTTGATCGACGATACGTAACGACATAAGAACTTCTAACGCACGGTTTTGATGCTAGAACTTCGATTGGAGTGAAACATTGAACTCAAAAATCTGAAGGGGAGGGAGCCGAAGGGAGCGGTGTTGTGGCAATAAATATAGGAGGGCTGCGTGAACATTCTACTTCTATGTAAAGCGGACCTGAAACCTGAGGCGAGGAAGGCTCTAGTGGATATAAACAATTTCATCGCTCCATACTTCCTGCCGTCTCCTGACTTGTCTTTCGCGATGCCGCCCGCTCATTGCAACGGTAACTCGCCGTAGCGAAAGGAGAGGCTCAAATTTCGTTCCACGGTGCCCTTAAATGAGCCAAAAAAAATCCTTCCACCGTAACTTCATCGGTGCCAAATTCAATGGACAGCGACATTTTTCCTTTCTCACTATCTAGAATCTGAATGATCGGATACGCAAAGTAACTTCCTTCATTTTTTGGTGATGTGTCCCAACCCCATCAGACAGCCAAGAAAAGTTACGCTGTTAGCTCAGCAGTGCATAGTTGAACCTTGTACTTTAATAAAAGTCCAATTCAGGCGAAAAGCGGTCATCTGGATCGCCTCACTGCCGCTACTTTACGTAGTGATGCACCACACGACGAACATTGCCGACAATCCATTTTTAATATATACTCTTGTATCCTACAGTATGCTAAGCTATGTGTCATACTGTATAGATACGATTGATGGCCCTGTGAGGAAAGAAGACGACACCATAGCGAAGCAATATCTCCGAATGTTGTTCTACACATTCTATCAACCGTATCTATTCTCCCTGATTGTACTGTATTCGGATTTCGAACGGCAGATAGCCGAACGACGTCAGAAAACGAGGGACTGGCTGGGCAGCGTGTGGTTCGCTGTCAGGATCGCATTCTGGTGGGGTGTGCTGGAGCTGTCGCTGCATTTCATGTACCACGAAACCATTCTTCGAAATATCGAATATGCTGATACAGTGCCTAAGGACGCATTTTTCGCAATGGGGCTGGCTTTGGGTGAGCTTTTCAAATCTCTTTTGCTTCCTCTTCCCTTTCTTTTCCTTGACAATTTATTCATTTGCTAATTTGACCACATTTTGCCTTTTTTCGGTTTTTTTTACTTCCTTGCAGAACTCGTGAAGATAGAAAAGCCCTGTTTCATCACCATCATGCTCATCGCAAAATCTAGGTCGCGCCACGCATTCGACCCTCTTTCAAAAATGAGGCGCCCTTCATTATTAACCTTAACAGCAAATTGTAACGGCGAGCAGCCATTAAGCTCGACGTCCAAACCATTTCAAGTTGGTCTAACTTCAACTGATCAATCTCCGAGGTGGGAAGAGCTTAATAGGATCGGATCCCATAGGGCCCCATGTGGGAAATAGCGCTTCCAACCTTCGCGACCCTCTTTGGCTATTGATACTTTGTGACTTCATACGATTCTCAGCGCAAATCCAACGCATGGCACATTCCGGACAAATCGCTTACGTCAGGTTTATCACCGTCCCATCGTCGTCCAAGGAGCGTTTTTCTTATTATGGATTCTCGAACTGGTTTTGAGGCCGCCATGCACTTTTCGATCACTTTTTTCCATTTTCATTCTATTGACGCGAAGGAAAGTACTGGACTTTTATCGAAATCCAGTGTTTTCAAAATGCGGCAGGCATTCGACCTCTTCCGAAAACCACAGAATGTGAAGATGTGTTTCGTCCGCCTAATTAGAGAATGGACAGTGGGACCTACGCGAAAGCGTATTATTATGTAATTTTCATTGTTTATGTGTCAGCGCACCGCGTGCATTGATATAAATAATAAATATATAAATAATAGATATATACAGGGGGGGGGGCAAAAAAAAGACATTTTGCCTATGTCGGACTTCGGCCCTTTTTTCTTCGCAGAGATTGCTGTCGTTGACGGGAGTTCCTCAGCAGAGTATTCCCTAAGTGTTCCTCTATTAGTGTACGCAGGCCCTCCTTCACTGCCCTCACCGTCTTCAGAATATGACGTCATCTGTCACCGTCGTCAGGCTCAAGGAGGTCTACTGTAAGTGCTTCAGCCTGAAGCTCTTACGCAATTTCGTGAATCGATTTAATGTTGGATACTTTTCTAGAGGCGTTAGCTCCCACTATACAAATCCCCTCGAAACGAGCTTTCCAGTAAAGGTCGTTATGGTACAGAATCCTTCGAAGACCCCATTGAGCTCGACCAGTGCACCATGTTTCCAGGGGCAAATTCTTCTGTTGCCGTCCACGTGGGTGGCCAACATGAAGATTTTCTTTGTATAGAATGAAAAAATGACTCTTCAATGTCATATTGGGAACACTCGGTCTTCACTTGAAGCAAAGTGCTGCTCAAAAACGCACACCCCCTGGCTCACGGACCCCACGTATTAGCCATATTCCGACTCCGCCCACCGCGCAAACTCCGCCCACAACCCCGAACAGCACATTTTTGTTGTTAGTATCATCTGGAAGTGGAGACAAAATGTCTTTTTTTATTGCCCCCCCCCT
This sequence comes from Ostertagia ostertagi, assembly GCA_036418205.1. Lineage (NCBI taxonomy): Eukaryota > Metazoa > Nematoda > Chromadorea > Rhabditida > Trichostrongylidae > Ostertagia > Ostertagia ostertagi. The sequence continues at coordinate 13,067 of MU873426.1, read as the reverse complement.
GTATATATACCAAAAATCTTCAACAGCGAGTTTCTGTGTAGAATCGCTAACTTGTCTATTGTTTTTTTACCTTTGATTCCATGCCATACGAGCAGGTATTGTGGTACATATCGGCGCTACCTGCCCTATCATTGTCAAGGCGTTGATCAGGGAGCTTAACTATATTTCAGTCCCTAACTGTGCTAGTTGACGCGAGCCTTGTATACTAATGCTTCTGAAAAACCAAATGACATAGGCCTACTATAATAAAACGATCTTTTACTTGTAATCCCGTAAATAACTTGCAGGTTCAAATGGTTCATCAAAAAAAGGAATTCTCGTCAAATTTCAGGAGTTTTCTTCCACTTGAAATATGTGATCATATTCGGTTTGCCGGCTGCTTTTGCCCGATTTGACAATATGGACCCTCAGCCGGGGCCGATTTGCCTTTTTCGAGCGATGCTATTCTCCAAGGTAAGTCTCCGAGCACATCATTTTCTATGAGGTACGTTAATCCATCAACGAATATGGATTGCTCAAGAAAGGACCTCGATTTTTCTGAAGTTGCCCAGCTCTTCGAGGTCTACTCCAGAACTCTTGTATGATGAAAAGAAAGAAGTCCACGAATGAATGACTTGATGAGGAACAGTGATTAAGAGCTCGATTGCAGGTCTGGCGTGAGTTCGACCGTGGTCTCTATCAGTTCTTCAAGTGCTACATCTTCGTGCCAATCTGTGCCCCAACGTTTTCGCTTAAACGGAAAGTGTTTGGAGTGCTCGTCTCGTACGCATTCGTTTTACTCTGGCATGGTTTCTACCATCATAACCTAGTAAGATCTTTGTTTGCTCCTTGACCCTATTCTCTATTGCAGTACCTTCTTAACCTAAATTCACCCCCTCTAATTGACCATCATCGGTGGAGGGGATTTAATCGCTTTCGCCGTCTATCCGCCTTGTAATAGTCTAATTGAGCAGAGTAAATGAGTATGTTAGGGTTGCGTTTAGTAAGTGTGGTCTTTCAAACTTAAAGGCTCACACCACGATCAACTTGACGTTTGAAAACCCACTATACAGTGAAAAATGGGCCACATGTTGAGAAAAAAATGAGCCGTCGGGAACATGAAAATGCAGGCCTCCTGGCTCTACGCTGTGGAGCGTTCTTATAAGCAGACAGCACTAGACAGATAGATAATGGATTCCGAGCCAAAGAATGACAGAAGAAGAGGGAGCACAGTGGAGAGCGATTTGACTGACGAATGATACCGCAACGATGGGCAGACTGACCAGTTCTGGTGCCTGATAACGTTGTGTCTAGGGGACCTTGTGCCACAATAGTGCATAGTAATGTACTTCTGCTCCATTAGCTTACTCGCAACATTTCACGCAAACAGCCATGGGGTGTGCTTTTCAAAGAAGATCGCAGCGGTTGAAAACACTGCCAAGGACCTTCGTGGGATCATGACCATGGAATATTCGCCCTACATACTAGCGCCAAGGACATCCAAGATCCTCGTGACCTCCAGCAGTAGCCACCATGTCGGCCATAGTTGTGAACCCCTTCTTCGAATAAGAATAAATAGACAAAAATGCTATAGCGAAGTTATTACATCTGCTTAGATGCTAACACTGAGTTTAATCTTACACAGCTCCGGAATCCGCATCATAATTCTAGGTACCTTCTTTTTTGCTCGTCCTTCTTTTGCATTACTTACAAGCTCGAATGACCATTTTTGTAACGAGACATACACCACTCGATGTGTTTTTGGACGCTGATCTCGAATCTGCTCTCCAAATCTGCGGAACGATTCCCTGAACGTAGTTATGAAGCGAGATAGTGCAGTGGCAGCGGCCCAGGCCGACGGAAAAGAGGTCGTGGGATCGAATTCTTGGCGATATCTCACATTTGCTTTCCTTGAGACATTGCTAAAGATGCTTTTATCCATATAAATTATTAGCGATTGCCTATATTACAAGTGGGAATAGCTAGCGAGGAGCATCTAACACTGTGCGCGCCATTCGCAAAAGATCGCCCCTTGTACTCGTAGCGCACGCGTCAGGCGCATTCGTGCCAAACAGAGGTGATATTCGTATTCAGCGCGTCAAAATGCCCCTTTCCACAACTTTTGGTCCAAATCTGAAATTTGTACCTAACTTTGCAAATGTGGGCAGTCACCGTTGGTCATTTGCACATGGCACGCACACTTGATCGAAACTCCTCGCTATCTCCTCGCACTAGTAATAAAGGCGAGTGCTGATGACTTAGCATAGATGAGGATTTCCTTAACAATGTCCTCAGGAAAAGCAAAAGTCAAAACTCGCCAAAAATTCGATCCCACGACCTCTTTCCGTCGGCGGCCTGGGCCGCTGCCACTGCACTATCTCGCTTCATAACTACGTTCAGAATCGTTCCGCAGATTTGGAGAGCAGATTCGAGATCAGCGTCCAAAAACACATCTAGTGGTGTATGTCTCGTTACAAATGGCCACTTCGACCTGGGATCCTTCCCTTGTTAGTTGGTAAAACATATAACGAGTGCCTTCATCTGATCCGAAAATCTGTCGTTGTATGACCAACGATTTCATATTCCTCTGTGGCATCTGAATCGCTAAATCTGGAAGGGCAACTTGCTGACAACATTCAACCCGCTTCAGTACGCACCACATATTCCACTTTTTAGTTTACTTACCCTCGTAGCAACTTTTGAATGGTTCCTCTTGCCTATAGCATAACTTGCGTATACCGGCCGACGACAGAACCCAAGTTTTTGCCCTTCAAGACAACACCTGTGGCAATTAGCACATTGGAGACCGCGCATGTTTTACATTGTTTTACATTGAGTTGGACTTCATTAAAATCCTTAAGAACTTATCAAGTAAATTGGGAAGGAAAACTATATATGATGCAGAAGAAACCTTCTAGAATGAAATGGAAGAGAAAACCAAAGAAAAACATAGCGATTGTTCTCCGAGATACGGGCTTAAAGGTCCTATGCGGTCGAAGGATGCAGCCCACATATCGGCTGTGACTTCAAGGTGTTAAAGAATTCCGTAGACGTAAGATTCAGTTGGTATAGGCAAGCAGTCAGTCATGGCTTTGATCGTCGGGACACATGAAAACTTAAAGGCACGATCCAGTCCAATTGGTGCGGTTTTCGCACAGGAAACGAATGCATTGGTTAGTGGGCCGGCAACATAGAAAATGGAAAAGGACCCGTCAAAAATGCTAAAGTTGAAGGCTCGCTCGTTTTTGTGCTAAGGCAATGAGAAATCTGCGATGTAAGAAAACACACCAGATCACGCAGTGCAGATACCATCATGCTGAGAGCAATAAAAATGGAAACCGTAGAAGCGATTTTTGCAGGGCCCTAGCGCCTTGTTGCGTAATTCGGAGCCGGGAGAACGGGATACCGGCGAGTACCGCAAACAGCTTCATGGGGGAAGGGCGGGTAAGGAAAAGCGTTATTTCGCCCGTGGCTCGAATCATCAAACGTTTTGCCGCACAAGGTATTGCTGATGGAGGTTTCATGACTGAATATTTCGAAGATGTCCCCATATAAGCAGAAGCAGGCCCTCCTTCCCTCACCGTCTTCAGAATATGACGTCATCTGCCATCACCGTCGAGCTCAACGAAGGCTACCGTAATCGCTCCATCCTGAAGCTGCTACATAATTTCTTCAATTGGCTAGCTAACAGATAGTTTCGACACAGCAGCTTCGATTAAAGACTCCTCCCGACCCGCTTTTCAGGTAGCGTCGTAATGGTTTACGATCCTCGCTGAGCTCGAACCAGCATCTTGCTCCCGGGGTAAACTCTTATAGTTGTCGGGAAACAAGGCACGTATGAAGTTCTTCCATAGAAGGGAATGTGTTCTTTAAATTTTAGTTGAGAATATCCGGTTTGAATCCATTGAGGGGAAGACTTCTTGGTTGGTCTGCCCCCCCCCTTGTATACAATCCATCGGAAGGATTCAGCCGCTTGAACTTACTCTGAGTTGTGCCTTCCACGTGCTGGGAAAAGCACGTGGTGCGTCCGAGATGATCTTCTCATTTCGCAAGATTTGATACGGCTGACTTTCAAGAGGGGGTTGGAGGGGCAGCTCATTCTATAATAATTGTCGACTGAATCAATGCAAGTATTAGGGGAGGGGGGGGGAAGGACCAGTCATCAAATAAGTTCAGATATACAGTAACGGTCGAAAGTATCCGCCGAGGAAGGTCTTTCATGCTTTTCTTTCTTGCCAGAAAAAAAACCAATGGTGACCTCAAAATTGTTTCTTTTGAATATCCTGATTCTCTAGGATTTGATGATCTGACGACGCTAAAAAACATTAATATACGCACCGATAATCGTTTTGGCGAACTACCGTGTATGAACCCAAGAAAGTAGAAAATAGAGAAATGCAAAAATTCCGTCAATGGAGATCGAGCCACAAGCCCTGCATTCACATGCTTTTAAATTCCCAAAGCCGCTTAGAAACATTTTTTCAGTTCTATGCTCCCCGCGTGGCTCTATGGAATGCAAAAAACCGTTTTGAAAAAGTGTCTTGATCCTGCTTAGTCCGTTGGACCATTACTGTGTTAAATTCCGAGATCGATTAGGGTCAAGTCAGACTTTAGATCTGAGTATAAAAATTAGAAATTCAAAAGTTTTGAAGCCCATCTTACTGGCGGCATCCTTTGACTCATTCGGGCTACTCAACTACTCATTATTGCTGTGAAGGCTCCTCCATAATTTTGCGGTACTCTTACTTACAAAATCGCCTACCTATTCAGGTGTGGATCATTTTGAACATCATAGCGTTGTTCATGGAGATGAGCTCCAAGTCGCTGTACGCGGTGGAATCATTTCGACGTTGGCGAGAGAAGACCATAAGCGATGTGAACTTCCGCCGAGTTCTCGCTGCGCTTCAGGTCTTGCCGTTTGCCTTCGGACTCTACTCGAACATCTATTTTCTGGGAGGGTCAGAAATCGGTGCTTTGTTCAAGAAACGTATTCTCGATGAGGAGACGATTCCTTTGAGGTAAGCCCGTTCGAGAGTCGTTCGTTTGCTTGAGGAGGGTCTTGTGGAGTTAAAATAATCGCCTAGTTCCACCAGCAGGATCCCATGAAGTTCTCACTAGTCGGGCCATCTTGAAATGAGGAAACCGTTATTGCTTAGGAACGACAGATGGACTGTTGATCTGGGTTTAATTCATTCAGACAAATCGCAAAATTGTGATGTAGGGGTTCAGGTTTATGCAACACCTTTCCACCCTCCCCCCTCTCCCCTGTTCCACATTTTTACCAACAGAGAGCGAACAGACTGGCAGGGAACTTATTAAGAACCACTTATAAAGAGCACTTGGACGCAACATTAAAAATTGAGCCATCTTCTTGAGTTGCGCTATGGATCCCACTTCCATACATAGAGTGTGAGTGGCATTTGAACCAATGCTTGGCCTATACTGTTTTTTTATTTTTCCGACGCACTCCGCTTCCAATTTACCGATCCTTGAAGGGAACAAAGCCTTGGTAGGCTTGAGCGTATTCGTGCCGGGATTCCACCCCTGGACCGTAATCCTCGTAAGCCGCTCCACTTGTCACACTTCTAAACAACTATTGATAAAGTGAGGATAAACGAAAGGATTGAAGACAGAATGGTGGGCACTATCGAAAAGCGGAAATACTTCTCCTCTTAGGTTTGCCATAAAGCATAGTAACCGTCCATGCAGAGTAAGGAAGCAAACAAATGAGGATTCGCTTCGAATAGTGACTTACAACGGTAGGCGGTTGGGACCAGGGTCTTGTCCTATCGTTGTTACTTTTCGAAAAAATTTTACGACCCCCCTCCCCCAACGTGGATCTGATACGACCCCTTTTCCACACCTCCACCATCTCCATCTTCCATCAAAACCTCGCCCACTTTTCCTCCAAAACTTTTTTTCCGTTGATTTCGGTTGTGGGGGGGCATTGGTGGGGGTGAGTGGTCCAAAAGTCATACTCTGAAACGTACACGCTATCCCCGAAAATTTCCTTCTATTTCCACCATTTCAACCCATTTTTTACCTATACTCCCACTACTTCCTTTTCTAGGGAGGTATATACGCCCGCTGAAACGGCAAATTTTTATCCTGCGCGCCTCCACACTCGCCCAGCCTACTACCCACGAAATCTTAGTTTCACCTCAATCCCACACGTGATTTCGAGCGACTAAAGTGGGTACGACCCCCCTCCTACAAACTCAACCAGGTACGACCCCCCGTTGTTACTCGTAACAACGTAGGGTTGACCCTGGTTGGGACCGACTTATGGGCTTATGCATCTTCCTCGTATGTCTCAAAATTTGCTATGCGGGCCATTCAGTAATCTAATAGCTGGGTCTTTTTGAACTATTCCACCCGGTCTGCTTTATTAAAAGCAAATGCTTTGTATTAAAAGCAAACGCTGCTCAGCATCCAAAATCTGATTCTCCATCACAGTGAAGGACTTCGAGTTCTCTCCCATCCTTTAACACAATAAAAGCAAAGAGAAGTGTTAGAAATCAGCGCAGGCTCAGGTTTTTCTCTGTGAGTAAGGTTTCTTCGACTTCAAATTGGTCCAGGGTCATTGCAAAAAGAGGGCTAAAGATAGGATGAAGATCTCTCCATAATATACACCTGGCAGATCTGGCTCAAGTTACGGTTGGTGGTATGATGTTGTTTGTAGACTGGCATGTACTGCAGAGATGGAGGGCAGGTTGACACAGCGAGATATGGTCCGTAGACTGTGGAGATATTAACGGGGCCTATTTCCTTGACAAAGCCCCTATTCAAGGCAACTGTCGGTATTTGGCGTGGTTCAGTCAGGGTGCTTATAATACTTCAGCCGTCTGGGACCACAAATGTGCGAGCCTCCCTATGAGAGGAAAACTTCAGGGATCTCTCAGTGGTTGCGCTTTTATACACAATGCTGCATATTCCAAACCGGGATATCGAGAGCATGGGTATATCCCAAAGCTTCAAAGCGCTCCCTATGGAGCTCAACTCATTTCCTAGGCTGGTGTCAGAGTCCGCGATCCGTCGCGCCAATCGCGCGAATCGCGCAAAGGATCAGAAATCACAAGTGCCCGATCAATACTGCGAGGTGCTAACCAACCCCTCCGTCATTGTTTGATGATCATGGTTTGATTGACGACTGTTAATGATTCCTACTTGTTTCATATTGAGTGTTTCAAATGTTCAAACGGGCA
>MU873425.1:0-11115 GCA_036418205.1 Ostertagia ostertagi | reverse complement strand
ATGACGTTGAGGATGTGAGAGCTTTGCCAAGATCACTCTGAACCCTCCATCTATTCGCAACATGCGGGTGTCTGCATCCTCACATTAATTGTACTCTCTCGCCTATCCTCTCGCCTTCGCGCTCGGTGTCTCACCTAAGCACACCCGAATGGCGGAACCGAAGCCCTTAATTTTAGCATTTTGACGAAACCTTTTATCCACTACCACTTCACATCCCTGTTTTCACTTTCGTGTGCTATAATCGCAACACTTCGATCGTGGGCGTGCCTTTACCATATTTGAACCAGAACCCAATGAGTGCGAGTGCATGTTTGCATCTATTGTACATATAAGAGAACGATATTAATCTCGAAAATGGTACCTTTGTGAGAGTGTTGGTCATATGACAGGAATCAGCCGATCGAAATGTACAGGTAGTTGATAGTACGAACACAGTGGTCGGTACTGCCAACGCCATTGGTAGGGCGAAACCCAGTCGTTGCATCATCACCTAAAAATCAAAGCCAAGAAATTAAGAGGTTCCTGGGAGGGTCTCTGTGCGGGGTGATAGCTGAGACTCACCTTGCAAGCAAATTTGCTGCTATGATAGCAGAGAAAAACGGCGGACACTTGGACAAGGGCGATCCAGAGGGCATCGTACGGCGAGGTGAATTGATTCAGTTCAACGTAAGTGTCGTAAATCTGGAGAATCTTTGTATTATGGGAGGATAGAAGTGGCATCTTGGCAAGTGCTACGGAAACTCGTCCGAAATCGCTGCTCGTGGTTACTTACGAAATCGCGCCCGTGAGTTAGAGATACATGGGCTCCTTTTCAGGAAGAAAATTAGAGAAAACCCCAAAAATGGACCAGGAGCGGCATCAGGTCTAGAAGTGCATCTTTAGGTTTCCCTTTTCCTAGCTCTAATCAAGAAATCAACCAATCAAACTCAGTCACATTCAAAAAATCTTTGCATGCACCCTCGAATGACACTGCTTTATCAGTTAAGCTAAAGAATAGAAAAAATGGTTCCAGCACCTCATTTCGAGAAGAACGACTTCACATTAAACGCTGATGGAAGTTCATCATCGTCATCCAGACTTGACTGTCGCTTGAGTCGAGCACCTCGATAGTCCCCAGTGTCCACTTCTTGAGGCCCCTGGAACAGTAGAGCTTAACACGTTGAGGATCGCCGTTGTGCGCGCACTGCTTCAGTTATGAAGCTTTTGGTGGGATGTGGTCTGTAATAGAGAAAGAAAGCCAACGAAACCTACCGATTACGCCCCCTATAGAAGACCTCCCCTATTTCAGCCACATTCCACCTTGGGATAGAGAAGAGGCGAATTGGACGAGTTTCACGAACCTAACTCTACTTGCTCCAGTGTCAATAACATTGGATCGCGCTGGGACCACTGCCTCAAATGCGCCCGCGCTTTTCAAGCAGCGCCACGTGGCAGCCGACAGCGAAGGGTGGGGCTTGCGGACGAAGGTGTGAGTTGCGGGTTGGACGAGCTCCTTGCGCCTTTGTCTGCGTACTTATCAAGCACAAAAGGGGCCGATATCAACACTTGTCCACCTGCCTACTACCCCCTGGATGGAACAGGCGAGCCCGCCTGATCGCGGAGGTTCCTTTAACAACGTGAGGAACCGGCCTTAGTGCGAGTTATCTGCTCAGTTTTTTCAGTATTCTCGTCATCAGATACGGCCATTAATTTCTTCAGCGTTTCATTATTACTAACGAAAAATGCCTTTTTTTAGAATCCAACATGTACTGGATGTTTGTGGACCGGGGAAAACCTCCAAATTAAAATTAAGTGAAACTTAGTCCTGACTCTTGTGAAGTGTGCCATCACTATCCACTGACGGCGTCAACGTGTTGAGAGAGTCCAGAGGAATGTTGCCATAAGGGTGGATGGTCTAAAGAAGGGCAGCTACCAAATGGAGAGACTGGACTCTAACTAGTGCGGACTGAACACGCCGGTACAGTTGCGCAAAGTATTGGCCCGCGCAAACAGCATGATACTCCCCGTGGTGCTTCGTGCGGTCACGCCTAACGACTGGCTAACCACCCCGCAGATCTTGTAGCTTGATAGGGCAGTGAAGTGATCTAGCGTCTGAGGAGGGCAGAAAGTCGCATCCGAAGCGGAATTCAACCGCACGGACGGGGTCCCTTTCTCGGTGTCTCGCATTGCAATATTTTTTTATTCGTCCTGCCGCCTGACGATCTCTAATTGGATCTCCTAATGGGCTGCCGATCTTCATGTGTTGTCAGGCATGATGTATTCTATAAAGCTTGGCAAGTCAAGTGACTCTCTTTTCTTGGTTTGGCTCGTCATATCCGAAAAATCACGGGCAAACAAAGGCCAAATTTCGCGTCCTCTCGGTGAGTTTCCCTGCTTTTTTGTCCCACAACACCCCAGAATTTTTAGCACCCCCTTCCACTCCACCCAGAATATTTCGTGATCCCTGCCTTCAAGATACTGCGGTCGTCGCTGGCCATTCGCTCTGTAAGATGCAGCACGCAGCTGATTTCTACTCAAAATCGTAACAAAGCAGAGGTTGTTAAGTGGATATTTGACCCATGCATTGTTTTGCGAGAGTCAGTGGACGTTCGAGTCAGTGTTTTGTCCTTTCACAATGTCGAATCAGCCTCCAGACAAGTGACCGTGACGTAATGGGAGACCTGCTCGGCTTCGGCGAGTTTGGATTACCGAAGTGTGGCGCGGCGCCAATGAGTCATTGTGTCAACTTCGTCCAAAGTTGAAATTGGCTGAACGCAGCCAACGGATTTTTTATTCCCGCGAAAATTTATAGATTTTGCTCGTGGAGACTGCTGGATAGCAGTGGTAACGCCGTACCCTACCAAAGAAGACCCCTCAGTCATATAAATGCGAGCCATAGGCGTAACAATCTGAGCAGAGAGGGGTTTTATTAGAAATCAGTTTCTTTTTAGGTAGATTATAATGTGATCAAAATCCTTTCAGAAGCTTTGATTGTGTCAGCAAGTGATTCGAGCTAACCGCTTTTACACTCATCCCGTCCTCTGATGAGCAGGACTAGTATCGTCGCATGTTGGTGTCCTACGGCAGCTCGCTTTCTCATACCTCTACCGCCAAAGCAACCGTGCGCAGTCTCAAGAGCGGGCGGGGGTCGTATGTCGAAGTTGTCTCCAGAGAAGAACCTAAGTTGTGAATCGAAGGCTCCAAAAAGATGTGTGAAAGAAGGTTCGCACTCTTTTGTAGCGGCTTGGACTGGAAGGTGGTATCCGGGGGGGGGGGGGGGAGAGGGGCCGTTTCTGGTTTTCTTTATAAATTTGGTGGAAACTCGAAGAAATAGTAATGACTTGATCAAAATTAAAGGACTTGTTGTTTCATCAGATACCAGATTAGTCCCCCGTCAACCGCCAATCTTGGATTGGAAACCAGTGGGCGGAGTTGAGCAGTGGTTCGACAGTCGTCGGAATCAATACTATCGAAACAGCGCATGGTGCTTGGGGGGGTCGCCCAAGGCTGCGGACTTGTGATATGAGGCTACATCGAGAACAGCTAATGAGTGGGGTTCGTGGAATTTTCCACCATTCGAACCAACGAAGCGATCTGACTCTGGGTACTGTTTATATTATAGCTATTTGAGCTCGGTCCTTTAAAAATTTTGATCTCACGCACTCAAATTTCTGCCACCGCGTAACTGGCCCGCAACCGCCCCACCTTAGTCACCTTCCGCTAACTGCCCCACAACTGCCCCGCCTCGCCCACCTCGCTCCCCCTCCAAAACTTAGACTCGGAGTTCTTTTTTTTGGGGTTTAGAGTCAAGCCATGCACCGTTCACTCAGCGTTTGTGCTCTGACCATTCACAGCAGAGAACATGAAGGAAAGTTCAAGTAGTCAAGTAACCTTATATACTATGTACACAGCGAACCCCACATATCGGCTATCGCGCATACTGCACATAGTAAACGAGCGCGTCGCCGCGTTGTGACTTTCCGTACCCCATTTGCGCAACCACGATTGACCGAATTTTGCGCTTGTCATTACAATGGCATCAAAAACAGAATGAAATCATCGCTGACTAAAGCCAGAGTTTTGCCCGAGTTAGGTAAAGAAAAATTGTTATTACTAAAAGACCAAGAACCAAATCTTGGAAAAAGTGAAGTTGAGTTCGTTTTCAAATTGCACGATTTACCTCAGAGATTATGACAGGTTTTCTTGTCGTTGGACCGGAAGGCAGATCATCGTAATCTGAAGTGAAATTTTTATCAGTTTTCGCAGACATGAAAACTAGGATAGACCTTGAAAAATGGATGAGTAATTTTCGAAACAACTAAGAAAGCAAAAAAATATTGAAATATTTCACAAGAATGCTGGGTTGTGAACAAAACTTTCGCCCCAGACGGGACTAGAACCCGCACCTCTCGCTTTCCGGGCAAGTGCGCTATATTAATTTTGAATTATTGAAATACTATATATATATACGCAATATTGAAATACTTGTATAAAAACATTACTGCAAGATCATACCAGCTCCTCCGTATTTGCTCATTCTGGCGAGGAATTTATCGATTTGTGTTTGGTTAAGATTGTGTCCGGTGATGGTGATCAATTTCTCGCCGAATGGATCTCGTTGTAGCAGGTCGTTTAGCTGCATACTGAAAGCACAGTACTCAATTGAATTTTGCAGATCAAAAATGGTAGGAATCAAATTGAGACTCTCTGAATTGAAGTTCATATCTGGAATTCAGATTAGGCCTGTCTGTGTATTTGACATGGTCCTCGCCGCTCTTGAAGAAGCCGCGCAAATAAAATGCGGGCGTGCCAGCCACAGCAGAGTCAACCCTGCGTTGCGCAGTTCGCAACGGCACGTTGAGAGATCCTCAACGCACGCTGTATGGGCGGAGACGCAGACGGCTCGAGCATGCGAGTGTGAATGTTCGCGCGAGAGAACGTGTCTAATCGGGCGAAACTGCGCAACGCAGGGTTGACCGCGCCGCCGACTCAAACCACAAGATATCACTAACTTAACCCGTGGAGTATTGCAAGTAAATCATAAAAACAGGTATAGCTTTCAGCGAGAGGGCTTCCAGCCTCCCAGACGAAGACGATACCAATTGGCGACTTCGAAGTGAAGGATTGTGGTGGAAGACGTTCATTTTTTTGGTCTAGTCACTGGAGCTGCGCGATCACTGAACCTTAAGGTTGGGCTCGAACTCAGGTTTATGCTTACCCACCGGCTTGTGCTTAGAGCTAGTAGGGTTTGGCTTAGGCTTAGGCTTAAGCTTGCCACGAGCAAATCAAATGTGCGCTGATGTGAGGTGAAGTAATTCGACGAGGAGAGTGATATAAATCGCCAGTAGGCGCTTTCGTCCTAAGTTGGAGAATTAGGTATTAAAAATCGGAAACCACGTAACGCTTTTGCTCAAATTAGATAAGAAATGCGATGAAGAACGATAGTGCGGAAAAAGCAAAAATAGCCATATAGAACGCTAAGAGTTCCTTTGTGAGGTTGGCCGTATTATGACGGAGAGACACAGCGCTGCGAGGAGAGGGTAAACGCGAAAGGGTGCAAACACAACGTATGCCGCGATTAATAAAGATGGAAGCACTGGCAACGGGCAAGGCAGGCCTTAGCGCCGTTATCGTGCACACACTTGAGTTGGGACACTGTCGCGACTCCTGCGCTTGGGGACCCCTAATCCTCGCTCAAGGAGACTTGTGCTCTTGGCACCTAATCCCGAACCGTGGCTTCAAAGAAACGCGGCAAACTCTTCTTCTTCTCCCTAGCGTTAGTCCCGCGCAGTCGCAGGGTCCGCTGAAAGAAACGCGGCAAACTGTTTTTTTTTATTCAGTTGCACGGAGATAGAGGAATTTTGCCTGCATTCGTATCTGATCCACCTTACTACTCACCGTGACGACATGAAGGTGATCATACAAAGTAGATAAATGCAGATCTTCCAGAGCGAAACCACTGCATAGGTTTTTGAATCGCCTTTCCGACAGTCGAGAAGCGAATCTAAAAGCGAAGGTAGATCGACAAGGCTACTAGACATTTTCCGAGATGTGAGATATTACCTGGCCAGGGCTCGAACAGGTGGGAAAACGGAGTCGTCATGAACGAAATTCTGCCACCAAGCCAATGAGATGAATGCCAAACACCATGGGATGGCCACGGAGTGCTTTTCAAGACTGGGTATGAACTCAGACCCTGGGTATGAACATCTGTAAAGATCATGAAATCAGAAAGTATGTGGAAAGAGCCTCAAAAGCCTTCGCAAGCAGATTTACCGGAAACGCCCAGAAACCGGAGCTTTGAGCTGCAATCGCGACGATGTCGATAATGACGAGAATGAGGGCGATTTTTACTTGGTCGGCGGCTCAGTAGCGAAAGGATTACGCTTGGTATGGAAGCACAATCCCGCTGGTGACTGTGTCGCTAACAACACTTGCACTTATAGTGACGTTAAAGGTGCGTCAACACCGGGCAAAAAACGCTCACCTGTGACGGCATCTAGATCGGGGAATATCCGAAACACAAGAATCCCTACACCGATCGCATGAAGTGTCTCAATAAAAAACACCTGAAAGTAACATTTCGGGAGCAAACTAGGAAACAAATTCACTACCAATCGTGCACTACTCGTATGCCATGTGGGCGAGCGGTCGCGTCGCGGCCACCGTCCTTCATTTCTCGGAGGCAAGACCGAGAAGAGTGACTTCACTCACAATGATTCACAAACCACTTCTTTACGGGGAGCTAATTCAGGTGTGAGACAGACTACATAACGGGACGGCTTTCTAGGAGCTAGAGCATAAAACAAGGGTTTTAAATGGCTTCTTCTGAAGTTCAGGCGCGGACATGCCAGCATCAAAGCCTCGCTACATAACGCAACGCCAACCGTTCGCATGATGGTCGAGTTCCACGCCGACTAATGATGAAACGAGTGATGGCCTTACCACGGCGAATTGCACGCATGGGGCGTTTCACAATTATTTGAAAGAAGAGTTCGATGTAGCGAACGAATGAAACAGAATGCTTCCGGCGCGGAAAGAGCGATGAACGTCGCCCAAACCCATTTGACCACCAGCCGGTTTGCTATGTGCCCGGCGTTCAGTTGTGATTCTGAAATCGAAAAACATAACCGTGGATAGCCCCACACCACTACACAGTTTTTTTTTTTTTTCTCAGCCTGGTATTTTTATCCGCGGCAGCATGGTCATAATTCCATTGCCATCATATTCATGCCACCCCAGCCGATCGCAGAGGTCATAATGAGAAGAAATGAACTCTAAAATTTCACCTCATAGAGATTTGAATGACTCACGAAGTTAGAGGCTGTGACCTACCTTGGCGACAACAGCTGAGCCAAGAGTTAATATAAATAATACTACAAATGTACATAATTTGAGGACTTGTAGACTGGCTTCGTGCCAAAAGCCTGAAAAAGGATCGCATTTATAGTCATGAAATAAACAAGAGAAGAATCAGAAAGGGACATTTCAGAAGCCTCAACTGTGAATGAATATTTGAAGCAGAGCTTGGACTTAGGAGTTAGGATTAAGAAAGCACAGGGGCATTTTCAGATTATGAACAATCACAGGTATCCCAAATAATTCGGAAAACGGAAGTCGGGACTGTATTTGCCGTAACCCGACCGTAATTCAAGGTCTAAAAATCAGTACTAACCAGTTTTTTTAACCCCTTCCTTATCTTCCAGCAAAAGTAGATTTTGTGGTAACTATTTTTAGCATCAACTAATCGATACTAAAGTGCCAAGGAAACTCCGAAGTCCTTCAGGAAAACATTTGAAGTGCTCAAGGATTTTCCACTCGGCGATCCATCAAAGAACAGCGCGCTCGAACCGGAAAATTTCTCCGACGGTCCGGAAACCACCGGTAAGTCGTTCGCCGTCTCGAAAAGAAAATATCTTTTTCGAGTGCTCGCCAATCGATCGCCAAATGTCAACAGTATGTAGCGATTGACCGCTGGGTGTTGAATTTCCCATCAAATTTCGGTTGAGATCTGGGTAGTGGTCATACCTAGGTGAATTCCAAACTGTAGACTTACCGTAGCCAATCTTGTCGGGTTTTGGTGGCAGCAGTCGAAAAATATCCCATGCTTTCTGGTCGGCGACCGTCCTAAACAATGAATGTGCAGCCTGGTGAACAATACGATACAACGAGGCTTATTCAAGTTCTCTATGGTGTTAGCAGGCGTTGAAATCGTCAGCCGATTCGCTGCTCGGCCACATATAATCTCCACCGACAACACTGCTCTGTTCGCCTGAACGCAACACAAGAGGCGTGAATGTCGTTCGACTATGTGCTTAACCAGCTCAGCTGACCCTCACTGAACGAACGACAATTCTCACGAGACTGCGCCTGGTCGTGGCAGAGATTTTTACCTGATTGAAAGCCCAGCATACAACTGTCTCTACGGAAAGTTATCCATCAAAATGAATATGAAATAACTCAGAAGTAACAACTGTGAAATTTGAAAATTGCGGAAATTGAAAATTGTAAATTTTTAAAAGTTTCGCCATAGAGATGGAAGTAGAATCACTTTCTCACCTCCAAAAATTAATGCCATCGACTTTTGGAATAATTGAACTTTTAATAAATAATTCTGTCTTCAACAGTAGGTAAATCTAAGTCAAGAAAGTCGGAATCTCCTACTCTCACCAACAATACTTCACAACGCCCTAACACAGAGAAGTAATAACAGAAACTGGAAAGTGTTTAAGCTTTCTCCCCCTCTAGAAAGAGGGTAAATAGACTGAGCAGCTTTATTACCGATCACAAAATCTTCCTTTAGTAAACAGTTCTGGTCAAAAGGGTTGCAAAGCAGTCTGAAGTCTCCTAAAATAGCCTTGGATTCAAAAACATCTAGCATAAACGCGTTGACGATTTTCTCGAAGGCTTACTCTCTCCTAGTCCAGAGTCCTATCTAGCAATAAGACCCCTACATGTTTCCGATTTGACTGGAAGTGCGCGGAGCAACGATTCTTTTGCGTTCTTGCGGAACCTTTACGGCGACTCTAAGCATAAACAAGCGACTCATATCTACGACTATTTCTGGAAGCTTATTCCTACTTCTTATCGGAAGACTTAAACAACTTCCTATCCTGTTCGCACCACACTATGGGGGGGCGAACGATTAAAATCTGCCGGAAGAGCTATCGAATGATTGCTTTCTAATGTACGATCATAGAATATGCATTTTATCGCAAGACAAAAATGTGAAAATGTAAGTTGTGTGGAGTTCTGTTTAGGAAATGATCATTTTTGCACATCGAAAATTAAGAATATAGAGTACCAACAGCGCTTTCGCTTCCTTAGTTGACAAATAAATACGAGTATTGAATATGGTCCACAGTGCCAAACAAGACAAATCCGTCCACAACCGATTCAACAGGATCAGACCTGGCTCATACTATAACTTAACTGGGATAAGAATGATAAAACAATGGCCAACGTTCCTCTATTTCCCTCCCCAAACTAGAGAGCGTTTCGAAGCGAAAATGAATCACTACAATAATTCCGTGATGAGATGCTTATGGCTAAACTAGCTGTGTATTCACAAGGTCAAAGAAGGGAGATTCTTTATAAAAAATGAGAGTTAGGAGCGAAAAATTATAGTTCGACTTCGTAGAATTACCTAACGATTTCCGGAGCTTTACCAACAATGAGAAGTGCACAAAATGTGAAGGAGAGCATTTCTTGAAAAAAATAGAGAGCAAAAAAAACTGCATAGGCAACAGTTGGAGTAGACAGGCAATCTCGACAAAGATACTGAATTTCGAATAAAGAACAAGGAAACATACGAGGTCTGGTTCCGCGATTGCTTCTGCGGCCGAACGGTCTCCTCAGAGACTCGCTCACTTCTAATCTCCGCTGTTGATGGCTGTTCTTCATCAGATGATGGTGGTGATATTGGTCGAACATCGGCTGTGGTGAAATAGTAGCTGGCACCTTGTGATGAAGGTTCCCTATCGAATTCCATACGAAACAATCTGTGGCCGTTATTCAAGTGTTATTGTGGCATTTCCAAGCAAATAAAAATGCCTGTAGATGATGACGTCAATCGGAGCAAAATCGAAGAGGACCAGACAGTTAGTTGTGAGCAGATTGCTTTCTTCGCTGGACTGTTGCTGAACGTTGGGATTATCGGCCGGACGGGAGCAGTTCAAGTGGCCGAAAGGGGCGGAGTGGACAGTGTCCAGCGCAACAAGCGCTTCCCTGCACTGTGTTTCTGCTGGCCAGCTGTACAGGAAATTTCAATCCAGAACTCTCAGGAAGTTGACTGGTTCCCAGAAGTAGGCGAACAATCGACTGGGCATTAAAAAGAGTTCCGTCGATTGTTTTCATGCGAATTTTTCTCTCAGGAATTTCTCGAAATACATCTTCCACTGAAGCCGCAGTACCAATCCGTAAGCTGACCTGACCTCATTATTCTTGAAACCCCACTTTCGATGCTCTTCACGGCCACCACTAGTCCCTTCTGGGAATCTTGTAATCGTTTCGCAGCCAATGTTTGACTTCGAGTAAATGCGTTTGTTCTGACGGTTTTGTTCCACGTTGACCACGCTAAAAGCGCAAACATGGCTATCACAATAGAATGGGTCGAGTACGGGAGAAGAGAAGACAATGAAGAAGCCTGAGCCTAAGTGCCATTTTCGGCATTTTAAATTTGTTAAAGTGCAGTTCCCAGTCCTCCAGAAAATGAGAATAATCTCCTGATTTTTCCCCACTTTGAGGAGAGAAGATCATGCAAAGAAATGTGAAATGCCTTGCAGTGAACCACTTTTTTTGTAAATCATATTCTTGACCTTTAAAATGTCAAAAGTTCAGTCATCACATGAATATTTGGTATTCTTAATGGATGGGTGGAGGTGTTGTATTGTCAGGTGACATCACTTACTATGTGCAAAGTTATCTAATCGCTATGAGGTCGGGTAAAAGCAAGCCCCGGGATAATACTGATGACAAGAGCGCTTCGTAGTGATGACTGGAGCAAAACAACCTGAAAGCAGGGTCAACCGACCGTTGGACAAAGTCCAACAAAGGGGTCGTATTTGGCCGACAGAAGAGGGGAGGTGTCGTATACGCAGAGGTCAATATGTCGCGATACGTATGTACGTGAGAGGC
>MU873423.1:15799-31781 GCA_036418205.1 Ostertagia ostertagi | reverse complement strand
GTAGGATTTTAGCGGTAGGATTTTCCTGGATCTAGTGGTAGGATTTTAGCGTTCTCATTGCGTTCTTCGAGCCACAAAAACGGCGACATGGTCCACGCTGAGCCAAATGGGACTAGTCCTTGTGGGATAAGCTCTCAATAAAACCGATAATTGATCCTTATCAGGCAACAGTGCGATGTGGATGTGTAGATAGCAGTCACGCGTGATTTTATTGTCACATTTTATACACTCAGAAGATGCTTACGTAAGAAATGGCCTTCTCAAGAAGCGCTCATTTTTGATTGGTGTTAAGAAAACTCACTGAGTACGTTCGAGTTATGTTGAATTTCATCGGACAAGTTCTTGCGTTAGCTCGAAATGCCACCATACAGCCATAATTAGACTAAACATGCAAGGATTTACTTTCGGTGTTTTTCCTGGGTGAAGGAGTGGAACATTTAATGATCCTACGTTCCGACCCGATTTTTCTCGAGGACATAATCCACCAACGCAGTGGTGGAACAGCTTCATGTTAAAGGCAAAGTTCGGGCTCAGACCCAAACTTTGCCTTTAACATGACTTAGTGAGCCTTTACTGTGGCTAGAAGCGCTAGGTACGCAAGTGCAGAGGTCGCGTCACTTCCCTACTTCGAAAAGCGTTATTTAGACGCTAGGCGCTAAGAACTTTGACACGCTCCACCTGTTGCGACACGCTCCGCCCACCGCTCGATATCTTGTCTGCGTCGCTAACTTGATCTGCTATGCTCTCTATACTCGTACACCCCAAAGGTCCAGTATCTGTGATTTACGAAACTCATTTGAAACCTCATTTCATCCACCCGCTCTTCTTGGGCAAGGTGGGCAATATGAGCGCGTCCTCAACCACAACTCGCATCCGTTCTTCCTTCTTTGAGCTCTCACACCATATCTTCAACGTAGCACTTCGAGAACACTGTATCACGCGTAAGTTGAGCCAGCACACAGAGAATTCGAGTTGCGAATTTCCCGTGTCTCCACACGTTTGAATGGTATGACCCAATATATGTTCGGCAGCAAGCTCCGCCCATTTCGGTGCTCGCCCCGCCCACCAGCGTGACTTTTCTTCCTCTCTTCCCTCTCTCATTTTCATTCGGTCTCTGCAACGATTGTGGATCGAGCTACGCTTTTGGTTGAAAACTCTCCCCGCTTTAGTGCACGCTTCACTCACCAAGAGAGCTGGCCTTCCCTCCGTTAACCTCTTTCCACTTTTCCCCTCTCCGAGACTTCTTGGAACCCAGCTATAATACAGGTAGCAAACTCCGCCCACTTTGGTGTAAGCTCCACCCAGCAAAAGCTTATCCACTCTCCTTCGTCAACAATTCCCCCTTCTGCCATTTTTGGAACTGCTCTTGACCGAATAATATGTCTGGCAGTAAATTCTGGCCATCTAGTTGCACGCCTGTAGCAGCACTTGACCGCTTCTTCTCTGCCAACCTCGTTCTACTTTTTTCCCGTTTTCTGGAACTACTCTGGATCGTATTATGATTTTGAAAAACCGTCTACTTTGGTGCCAGCTCCGTCCACCAAAAGCAGTTGGCGTTCTTGTTCCCTAGCTTAAAGCTTTAGCACCTTTCCTTCTCATTCGTACTTCTTGGAACGGAGCTTCAAGCTAGGCAGCAAACTCCGCCCACTCGGGTGCATGCCCGCCCATTGTGGGCGGGCCTCCGCCCACGTCATGTATGCTGGAAACACCTTAGACATTGCTCCCTTACACCAAATTGTTTTCTGCTCTGTAGGCTTTCTCCCAACCGAGTTATGAAATTTTTCATAAAGCACTGCTTTTTTAGAGAACGCCCCGCCCACCGGGGGTGGGTCTCCCTAATTCGGCACGGCTTACCAGCGCACCTTCACCCAATTTCCCCTATCACAAGGCTATTTTGCAATAAAATTCGAAAGTTCCGCCTTCTTTCCCGCTCATTTCGGTGCGAGTCATGCCCACTGTGAACGGGCTCCGCTTAGCCGATGTGTGTTTGTACTTCTTAGGGAAAATCCCTTCGTAATATGCATGACTCTCTCCCTTTGGTTCCTTAGCTAGCACTGAATTTTGTGGCCGGCACAGTTTCAGACTTCAGCGACAGACGAAGCGCGTTGTAGTAAGAGGTGCAGGTTGATCATTCGATAATGTTGATGTGTTATCCTCTTTCCCATTTATGTGTAAAAACGAGATGTTTCTGACATATTCCTAGGAAGAGCTTACCCCGAAATGTGAAGTATCCTCGCTTTCTTGAAACTCCAAGCATTTGAGCGTTCCAGCTTTTCCTAGTATTACAAGTGATGTGCACAATATGGCCGCTTTGAAAAATATGACCTTTACACTGCTCTGAAATATCACACATAGTACCCATACTCTCCGAGAAAAGATATACGGGTGAATATGAAGACGCAATAAACAATACTGAACCCACGGGATTGAAAGAGGATTTTACGATAAGGTCGAAGGTGAAGAAGGACTCAGCTAGTCAAGGAAGACAGGCAGACCCGAAGGCAGGAAGCGACACCCATTTCTATCGTCCATCTGCGGGCCATAAAATATTTCAGGGAGTGCGACAGTAATGAGGAAACCAACTGCAATGGCTCGGAACCACCGAGGTGGAGTTTTTCCGTTGCCCTTGATTTCGGATGCTGGACAGTGGCTGACATCGTCTACATGAACGCCATTGTTTGCCTCTCTACTGCGCTACATGACAGATGGATAAAGGTCAACAACTGAAACAACCATTTCGGGAAGAGTCTAATGGAAAAAACGGGGTCTAAAAGATGCGGCGTATCCTCGCTATGTGGGGTGTGGTTGACAGAAAGCGATTTTTCGCGTTTCGCGCGCGAAACATTTTTCGCTGCGGGAACTCCAGGTCCACTCATGATCAGCGGTGGACCTGAGGTTCCCTGCAGCGAAAAATGTTTCGCGCTGCGAAACGCGAAAAAGTCGCTTTCTGTCCTAGTGAACCAAACCCGCTATGTCACGTCGAAAGAGCCATCCGCTGTGAAAGATCTTAAGTATCGTTGGTTCGCGTTGGTACCAAACGCTTCTCTCCGATGAGCACTTTATGGAGCGTTTAGAGTTGGCGATCGTACGTCCGATTAGGTGAGTAGGCAAAGGCTATTAGGCGATCGCTCAATGAGCGGAACACCAAACCAGCTAGTCGACACGTAAGCTTTTTCGTTTGAATCATCGCCTGATCGACTAATCGCCTGATAGCACGTACGGTCGCCAACTAAGAACGTTCTATTACTCTGTGAGCCTACCCAAACTGCGCCATCATAAAGGCTTCAAAGAATACGTCGCGATTGACTGATTCGGATTACGCTAAAAGGTTCCATTGTACCAGCATGCCTCGAACCGCAGAGTACTTGGATAAAAGAAATGGGACCAATGCTGTTGAGAAATACGATGGTGCTTTCTAAGGAGGACGCTTCAAATGGAAAGGGTACTTTTTTGAGAAGTTTTCCATTCCACGTACCTGAACGAATTCTCTGACCATCCGCAAAGCAGACGCTGCCTTCGTTTCTTTTCAACGTTCTGTCTAGAGCAGCCAACTGGTTAAATGAAGTAGTGCCGTCTGAGACTCACCCCAATGAACTTCGGAATTGTGTTGTCTAAATGACTTTCTATCTCCTATGATTGACTCTACGATAACTTCATGATATCTCGTGACTACAGGAGACATTTTTCTCAAGGAAAACATTCTGAGCGTCTGCTCTGTTAGCGGTGGAACAGTTTGATCTGGTAAATTTATCACTGAGTAGGGCATGTCCAAGCTAAAGGCTCAACTGTGAAAGTGGCTTAGCACGGCTCTCCAATAAAAAGTAGGCGCCAAGTGACCTACCAACGAAGAACAAGAAAATGAGCAGCAGAAAACGTCTGAACGGTTGCCCACCGTTATGAATTTCTCTTGAACATTGCGCAAACCTGCAGTGAAGAGACACTGGGCGTCAGGACGATGGGGTAGTGAGAGGAAGAGAGGAAGAAAGGTATCAGACAGGAGGCCCATCGCGCGGCAACAAAGCAGTCTAAGCGGACGAGTCGCAGCGCGATTGTAGTGATTTCACGTCAAGTTAGATACGATGACGCGTGATGTGCGATGTAGGACGATACGATGGTGCAATGCATCACTGTACGTCTTATATCGCACACGCCCTGCGACTCGTATACTGACCATGCCTTCTTGCCGTGGCGGCAGGCCTCCTGTCGGTACCCGAGGGGAATACAGACAGAGCGCGTGTAAACGAGTGAGACGCAAGCACTGATATTCCGCTCTGTTCGCAAACGAGGCCAATGGACGCAAGCCTTGGAATAACGGGAGCAACGCTGGACGGCCCGCCGGACAATGGTGAGGAGGGGTGGGGGGCGGCAGAGAAAGGTTCCCCTTCTGGCTCTGGGCTGTTTCTCTCATAGCTTTCTTCATCCTGCCCACCAACTGCACTTCCAATGGGCTGCTTTTCCATGTAAACCTCTCGAGCCAGTATTATAACCATGACAAACCTTCCGTATTTATAAACTCCCTTCTTTAGTACGAGTAGTTTTGTCTGTAATGGTTTAGAAATACTATTGAACCGCGCTCAGGTCCTCTTGTTAGATAGGCCTCTAATAGGTATCTGTAGGATATCTTTCCCTATCCCGATTCAACGCTGAAGGCGGGCACCTGACAGGAGGCCCATCGCGCGGCGAGAAGGCAAAGACGCATATGTTTCAACGACGAGTCGCAGCGCGTATGTGCGATGTGGGACTTGATACAGCATATTCTATTCAATTTGACGCCAAAGTATGCGCTGCACTCGTCCGCTGACCGCTCTGCGTCTCTGCCTTCTCACCGCGCCCGGGCATCCTGTCGGGCCCTCAGGAGGCCCGTCGCGCGGCAAGAAGGCAAAGTCAGCGGACGAGTACTATAGGGATTTCGCGTCAAGTTAAATAGAGTGTCCCACTGCACGTCCTACATCGCACACCACGCGCTGCAACTCGTCCGCCGACTCTGCCTTCTTGCCGCGCGACGGGCCTCCTGGGGGGTACCCCATCCCGTCGGGTACCTGACGACGACTACATTAAAATGCGGTGAAAAATTGGCTCTCTGGTTTAATGTCAACGACGGTTTATTGAAGTAACCGATCTAACTGCTATGGTCAGAAAGTGAATGTCATCGCTAAAAACGTTCAGCGTTACACAATAAAAAGCACAACTAGATCTCGTGAAATAATGCTTGAAGCGAAGTGAACTCAATTAATAGCACAGTAATGTACAAAATTATTCTGATGAAATATTCAAAAATACATAAATAAGCTCAATACAGGATCACGATGCATAAAGTACAGTAATCTAGAAAAATTACCAAATAAACATAATAAAGTTGTGTATAGACCAGTTTTCTTTTGAGAAAAATCGCATTCTTCTTCGATGTCGTTGAAGTTAGCATTTATTCATCGTATTCAGCGACTCCATTGCATCCCTTGCCTCCTTGGCGTTTGCATTGGCAATGGCATTTGCTTCGGCGTCTCGTTGCAACAGTGCGAACATCACTTCGACGGTCTCGTCCAGCCCGTACTCAACATGCCAGCCCCAGTCCTTCTTCGCTCCAGAATCGTCCAACGAACGTGGCCATGAGTCAGCTGAAAAGCTTCTTTCCTAGCTGGCTTTATAGGTTTGAGGAAAAGAAGCAGGCATAACGACGAATATCTTTTAAAGGGTTTAAAAGGCAAGATTCGGGATAAAATAGGTGTGGAAAAGCGTTCAGTTATGAAGCTATAGGTGGGAGGTGGTCTGTAAAAGAGAAGGAAAGCAAACGAAACCACCGATTACGCCCCGTACAGAGACCTCCCCTATTTCAGCCACATTCCACCTTGGGATAGAGAAGAGGCGAATTGGACGAGTTTCACGAACCTAACTCTACTTGCTCCAGTGTCAATAACATTGGATCGCGCTGGGACCACTGCCTCAAATGCGCCCGCGCTTTTAAAGCAACAGTCCAGGGAGGGTTTCAACTAATCCAAAGCTGAGGTGTGGAAGCATGCCCCAGCCCAAGTGAAGTCGAAAGGAACTGTCACTGAAGTAAAAACTCACCTCTGAAATGCGTGAGAAGGGCTCGAAGTTCGTCGAAAAGGGCGGGTCAACCGAGCCTCGGTTGACCCGCCTCCTTGCTGCTGTGAAGAGCGCTTGCTCGAATAGCGGTCGTTGCGGGACCGCCGCGCTGTATCAGGTCGATTCCATGAGAAGCGCAACTGAAGCGCTTCAATTTCGATTGCTGGCAAATAGTTATGTATTTGCAAGCATGCATGGCTATTTGCCAGCAGTTGCAATTGGAGCGCATGTACTACGGGCAGGTTCGGACAACTCGTCCAACACACGTCTCCCTAAACGGCAGGGGGAGTCCCTGTCTAAGCCCCTGCCCGACGTTTTTTTCTACTTTTTCTTTCTCCATTGACCAACTTCTCACCTGCAACGTCATTATAGGTGGTCCTTACCCGCG
This sequence comes from Ostertagia ostertagi, assembly GCA_036418205.1. Taxonomy (NCBI): domain Eukaryota; kingdom Metazoa; phylum Nematoda; class Chromadorea; order Rhabditida; family Trichostrongylidae; genus Ostertagia; species Ostertagia ostertagi. Next base: position 25,309 of record MU873423.1, on the reverse strand, counting down.
AATTCGTTCCTGGATTGTTGCTTTAAGCAGGCCACGTGGCAACGACAGCGAGGGTGGGGCTTGCGGACGAAGGTGTGAGTTGCGGGTTGGACGAGCTCCTTGCGCCTTTGTCGCGCACTTTCAAGCCGCAAAAGGGGCCCGACATCAACACTTGTCCACCTGCCTACTACCCCTGGATGGAACAGGCGAGCCCGCCTGATCGCGGAGCGTGCCTTTAAGGATCAGGTCGATCAATTAAAGGAGGATTCCACGATAAGATCGGAAGGTCGAAGAAAGAGAAATTTACCTAGTGGAAAGGAATAACACAAAATTCGCATTGATTGATATACCCGGCAATCTTACATGCCTTTCCCTTTAGCGCAGTTGGCGCGGAACGCCCTCCGATCTAATCACTCGCCGTAGGTCATACGTGGCGAGTGATTAGATAGCAGAGAGAGCGTAGTGTTGAAGAGGGCACAACGATGAGAGTCGCATCAATGCGGAAATCAATGGCGAAGAAGGGGTTCCCATTTCTGACTTCCGGGCCGTTTCACAACTACTCTTCATCATCCTTGGTTCACTAGCCACCTTTACTATAATTTTTAGTGAGCTACCTTTTCCTCCTAAAATCCGCCTTTAATACAGGAATTCACAATGGCATCATAAAACTTCGGATCGCAATTTCATCCAGTTGCTCTGGTTGTTTTAAAGGATAAGTTTATTCATCACAAGTTGTACAGTAACTTGGCGTGGCTGAACGATTTTCAGGTCAGCTTTTTTTTTCTTTTTTTTCTTTCTCCAGATATGTTCACAAGTACTTCACTGACATATGGTGGCCTGGGCGGCTATGAAGACTTTTGTTTATGGAAGAACCCAGGAGCTAAGGGTTCTATTCGCGTTCTCAATTATAAACAATAGAAAAGGTTGTCAGTAGAACACCTGAGGGTTCTGCTTCGCATAATAAGTTCCAGTGACTCAGCCAAAAAAATCGAATGCCTAGATCATTATTGAGAGGACACATCCCAAACGACCGTATGCAGTACTTTGAAAACCTATTTTACAGAAATAGAGAAAAAGTGTAGTCGTAATGATCTGTAAGGATTATTTGCAGGCTTTTGAAAAAATGCTAATTGCCTTGCAACATAGCAGAAGTCGTGCGAACCCGATTCCTCTTCGGTTGTGGGATAGATTCCTAGAGGACAATCACAGATGTGGTACTCCCGTGCATGGAAATCACCGACAAGAGCGCTAGGGCCTTGCAAAGTAAGCTGCAGCAGCTGCAATTTTCAAGCTGTTGTCTGGCGCCCTCTCATCTGTTGCGCTCTCTCGCCTCATACTCTCCTCTCCGCGCTTAGTCTCTCATTCCCTTAGCACAGCCGATTAGGAAGGTGAGCAAGCCCTCAACCTAAGCGTTTTCGACGGATTCTTTTCCTTTTCTTTACTGCCGGCCCATTTCGCACCAACACTAATATTCACCTGCACGAACCGCACCAGATTAATCTTAGGGCATGGCTCCAACTTTTATTTTTCACTAGAACCCATTTTAGCCCACCAAATCATGTTGAAAAAGATAACTGAATGCAAATTCCACAAGATCAGGTAGTGTGCAATGGGGTGCAGCTGAGAAAAAGAATAGTGGCGGGGGGCCTAACAATTAGGAAATACGCAAAAGGAAGAATCGGAGACGTCCTGAGTAAGGCTCCTTTTTCATAGTTGATTAGTGACATTGCTAGGCTTACAACAGTGTATGTCCAGACAATAGGATTTAAGAATGACTTTTATAGAGACGAGCAAGATACAGGAAATCAGTGTTACAACCACCAATTGGTGGAATTTTCAAAGCAGGTGGAGTCAACATTAGCCGAACGTTGCCATTTCTAACAAAGCTATTGGTTCGGCAATGAAATGGATCATTTCGTGAGCACCTTTATGGCTTCTCACGAACTGGACCCACTTCACAACATCATTGGGGTCTGCGTCTTTAACCTAGGAAATACGTTTTGAACTCACCAATAGCTTGTCGCGTTTTACATATCTCGTAGTTGATCTTGAATTGTGGCATAACCTAAACTTTTGAACATCGTGGAAACGCTTCATATTCATTCCCTTTTAGTCATCATACCTTCTTGATAGCGTTGGCAATTTCTTCAGGTGTGAACGAGAAACCGGTCACATTGTACGTTCGACGTCTGAGCGATTCAGATGGAGCCGCAAGGTACTGAACGAGTTTTTATGCAGCAGTGACTACGTGATTCTCGCTTTCATTGTTTAAATTCCGATCTCATGACATAATTGTAGGAAGTAATAACCTGTACAACCGAGGCCATGCAGTCGGTGTCGTACATCATAGGCAGTCTCGTATCTGGGCGAAGATAACATGTGTGGCTTCCTTTTTCAAGCGCATCGTAGAAGATTTGAATGGCGTAGTCTGGTAAGGAAATATGCATTGAAAACGCGAAACGACATGTGCCAAGTAAGAAAGTGTTGGAAACATTTAGAAAAATAAAAGGTGCGTAGCAGGGTGGTCGCGCGGCAAAAGGCAGGGATGCAGAGGCAACCTGACCGAACTGTCATGCCTACTGTACCGGTACGAGCCAAGTCATACTTGACGATTGTTATAGTGAGTTCTATTTAACTTAACGTTAACTACAGTAGACGCTCGTCCGTTAACCTGTCTGCGTCTCTGTCTTGTTGCCGCAAACGTACCGCCTGGTGTGTATCCTCACAAGCAGGGTGAATAACGGTCGAGGAAATCCTCGAGAGCCAGAGTTGGGCCGTGGCCTCCATTCTACTGTAGGGCATCAATGTGCTTCTGTCATTAGCTACTGAATACCCAATACCTGTGTGTTCCACCTCTGGGCTATGGTTGGCTGCAGATGATTTCCCGGGAAGCGAAGACAGACGGAAAATGACTTCCAAAATTTATGATAGGTAATATTCTCCTAGCTCGATTCGATATATACCGTAATAATGAATTCGCCCGCATAAACAGAAATTATCCTTTTGGATCGAAAGTTAATAAACGAACCTGTTGGATACTTCGGCTAAGTGTGGTGGGCTTTGAATGGGTAAGCGTCAGGAACATTGTCACGACGGTGCTCGTTCTGCGTCCAAAGGCACGATCGTCGAAGGATATGAACACCTTCAGAATCGTGCTTTCTAAAGAAGAGCTGTTGCATTCCAGGAAAAGCCACCATGCGGAACACAGTCCAACCAGCTACTTCACTTGAAGGGTAAATGGGCCAGGATTACGATGTGGTAATCCCACACAAATATCAAAATAGGAATGAAGGAAAGAAGTAGATAAAGAAGTAGAAAAATAGGAAAGAAGTGAACCCCAAGGGGAGATAAAAGGAGGAATACGGTCAAAAGCAAAAAGAAAGTATCTCCTGCGCGGCGCGGAGAGGGAAAATAAATTTCGAGTAGAGAGGACATGGCAGGTTGACACCACGACACAGAAAGAGATATAGAACAGGGCAGGAATAGTTCGAGTCGTGCGATCGAAGATATGGAGGATCGGACAGTCTAGAACGTGGCATTGCAGAGATGTGTAAAAGGTTGCGGGAAAGTGCGCGACCTCTGAAGTGGTTGGACCTTGCAGCCCTATCACGTGGGGACTTCCTTCAGGTGAGGCTGAAGCCCCTCTCGCCTCCCCATCACCTTATGAACTCCAGAGTCTAATTTTTACTTGTCGATCAATATGGAGCTGAGTTTATGCCGAATAGGCTTCGCTGCCGCATCGAGTTACAAATCCATGGACTTTTCAGTTTACCGCCGCTAAGCTATATAAAAACAATTCGCTGAGCGCAGCTTCCATGCTTTCGCGTGGCAAGTCGCGCAGCTCATAAACGGCAGAAGAAAGCCTGCATGACACTGCACATATCACTCTAGAACTTTCCCGAGCTCAAAAAGCCAAACTACGCGCAACAAGGAAAGGCTGCCCGGGGTTGCCTCATAACGATACTACCACCTACAGTGGGGAGAACTGTGGGCGGATGTATCACTATGAGGGCCAGTGTAAGTGATCACCTTGCACGATAGGAGAATGATTCACCGAAGTCGGGTTGAAAGCACTAACCATGAGTTGCTGACGGTCCCACCCTCCTCGCCTCGGGCAAATTTAGCAAAATTCGGACACTGTGAAAGAACCGCCAACCTTTCAGAGTGCACCTGCTGTCTCTTGTACCTCACCCCTACCATAGCTTCAATCGTAGCCATTTAATATTTACGATCGCAAACTGAACGATTTCCAACCGCTCCCTTGATCATTGAATTGTGGATTGTGAACAGTTGGGTGGGGCATGGGGTATGTCAGTGTCCCCCCTCCCCCTGTTCTCAGGTCTTTTTCCTGTTGATCCACATGCCACATTCACTCAAACAGACGTCGTATGATTCGCGAGTGGTCAGTCAGTTGATTGATGGTACCGGTTTCTCCACGTGGGCATGACGGCGTCATGCAACTGATTTCTAATCAAATCAACGATTTGCGCTATGGAATCAGAGTGCGAACCGTCGTCACGTTTTCATCCAAACACCGTCAAAACGCATTAACAAACACTGAAACATATTTCATAAACAAGTCAGCGGTTCCCGTCCGGAAGGAGGACTCGTACAAAAAACCGCCATCATTTTTCAGTATCTACAGATCTCACGGAAACGCAGCCAAAAAAGCAGAACTGGAGTTTCTAATCGAATTAGCAACTTGCCAGTGAAAAAGCGTCAAAGTACGAAACACTATGACGTCTCCACCCGGGTTTCATAAGAACGCGGAAACGCAATTTATAAACCTGCCAACTTGATTCTGGGCCAGAGTACGAACACCGTTGACGTGTCCATTAGGATTTCATGAAGAAGTGTCAAAAACTTAAAAAATGATGGAACAATGTTACACCTAAGTTGACGCATACGTAGATACAAAAAGTTACATCTATCCAAACCAGTCCTCAAAGAAAAGGGGACGGAGAAGAACTGAAAAAATGACAGCGTATCAACCGTTCTTCGAGGTACGTCATGCGTTCAACTTAGACCGAAGCTGTGAGGACGTTTGAATACATACTCAGTAAACTAATAACTTAATAAATAAATAAGTAAACAGTTAATAATTGAATAAATAAATACTTGTTCTTTCTAATGACTTTTCGATGCTAAGTGTTCACAAATACCGCTTTTCTTCAGCAGAACGAGGTGCCAATTGAAATAATAATGAATATTATAAGGACAGATGACCTGGCTGGCTCAGATGGGATGAGATCCATAGGGACTAACGGCGCCTTTTCGCACTACTCCACCTCTGCCCAAGAAACCTTCAGCAGCCGGCATTCTAAGCGAGAGACTAATGGAGGGAAAAAAACTGAACTTAAGGGATACCGCCTTAGCCCTGTGGAGAACCTTCTCGAAAATGAATTATTGTAAAAGATAGGCAATATGTAAAGAACATCTTTGTTCAATCGATTCAAGGCGGACGGAAGATTTTGCTGGCTCAGAAGTAATGTGGAGGCATCGAAGTGTCCCTTTAGTAATTACATCATCTTTAATAAAGAACTGTGCCCCAATTCTCGAAGCTAAACAATAATTTACACTCAAATGTAAAACTGGATGATCTAGTAGATAAGCTATTTCTTCACAAACTTCATCCCATAACAAGTAGAGAATGAAGCAAATTTCCGTGCTTTTTAAAACTAGTCTCTGATTTTTTTTAGCATATTCAATGATTTCTCTTGCTTTCTTTTCCAGTTCCAGCTCAATTGCAATTACCCACTACGAACGCTCCCAATAACACATGTCTGCCATTGTTGCTCGGGAGTAGGCTTAAACCCGGGCACTGTCCTCACTTATGTTATTGCCGATTTATGCGCTCGTTCCCTTTCGCCATCCCTCTCCTTTTCTCCCCTCCACGGAAATATCGAAACATACTTGACGATGCACAGAATTTTCCACTCACCAAAGGTCGTACGCATATAATCCTATGTGTTCGAACCCAGAGCTGAAACAACCTTGACATTCCGAAATTGCCTGTGAGGTCAATCGAAAATTCATGGCCACGCCCATTTATGAGGCATAACCAAAAAATTACCCACGTGCGATCGCGAAGGTTACAGTCAGCAACATGTGCTGTTTCCGTTTTGGAAGCTGTAAATTCTTACCAAGAAATATTGTCTACAGTGCTTTTCATGGTAATTTGTTTGTTTCGTTGTTGTGTGCTTTGTGAATGTGACCGCAAGGGTTATTTACGGCCAAAAGTTTAGATCTTGTTGCGCCAATCAAGAATATAGTATGCGCTTGAAAACCTGGCTGGTCCGGAAAATTGGCTCCGGATTTAGTCCTGCGCGCTACGCAGTGGTAGATGTGTTTTATAAGCACTGACCGAGCGCAATTTATATTTAAGCGCCACTCGCGACGCGCGTATTGCGCTAATGGCAGTACAGTCAGCGAGATTTCTGTTAATTGAAAGTGGGGGGAGATTTTCTCTGCCCAGGGCTGGCGTAGATGAATGAGGATATAAAGATTTTTTTCATGGAAGAAAATGTTCCAAATCCATTTGAAACGCGGCATCCAACGGTGGATGCCATTGCCCGAGTGAGGTCTTTGGCAGCCACCGGTGGATGCCATTATCACGATGGGTTGGATAGAAAAGAATTTAAATGTGGGAAAAGGTGAATATTACGAAGTTAGCATATCATAAATTTGGCCAGCAAGGACATGGAAAATACCTAAGACGGAAGCCATCATCGCGCTAGCTTCGTGATGGCGCTGTATACTATGTACGTATTATCAGCCAAAGGACTCGAAATGAGGGCTGAGCTGGGCTTCATGGAAGGTGCGATCGGAAACTAGATGAGAAGCAGCTGCTCGAATTGATATGAACGGCTTGGGTGAAAATCGGACGATAGCGATACGGATCATATCTAGCAGCGCTGCCACAGCAACCTCCATCCACTATAAGGTGGTGCTCGCAAAACGTTAAGGCGCTAATACCCTGAAGTTTCAGCTATCGGCTCATTGGGTAGGTCTCCAACCCAATCCTCTGTAAATTTCCCATGGGTGCATCGGACCACTTCCTTTAGAGATTGTAATCACGAACTGGTGAACAATGCGGTTCTGATGACATCGTTGGAAATCATCACTGTTGAACGGGCGTTGAGACCGTCTCATTCACAACTTCCAAAAAGATGGAAGATTTGAATTCCCCAAAAGGAAGATTTTGAACTTACACATTATTTCAATTGCCTAACACAAATATTAACACAATGTCCGAAAGGAGAGAAGAAGGGCGTAATTCTTACACATGACAAATTCTTTAATGCCAAATGGTCTCTTAAGAGACATCTCATTGACAATCTCATATATTAATGAGCACTACACCTGGCGACTTCAGATGTTCTTCGCACTCCTGACGACGCATTGATTTTTAGGGCTAAATTGACGTTTTGTTCTCCGACAGCACTAAGAAGTGCCGAAAAATGAACGATAGTGTCAATATGCTTGTCGACCACGAGTCGTTCGATACTGTCTTGACTAAGTATATCCAGATAAGAGTAGTTGGCTGAAAAAATAGGTAGTCTCATAAGGATTCCAAATTACGATAACGTCTTATGCAGTGTTTTGAGCGCGGATTTTGAGCACTACTCAAACACCGCTTAATCCATGAATCACGCCCTGAACGCTTGATATGGCTCAGAGCTTTTTCAATTATCTGTCACACGAAACACAGGAACCCGTGAAGCAAAATATGCCGTCCTTCGCATACTCGTCATTCAAAGAATGAGAGAGTGTCGGATGCAGACCATATACCACAAGTGACGGCCTCACAAAATGTAAATGTTTTCTGCCAATGAAATGATTAGCCTGTTGCAGTTGTATTCTATCGATTGTCACTAATTACAACTATCATTTACCAAAAATCAGCTATCACTATGAACAACTTACTAACCAGATTTACTTGGAGGCGTCGTCAGTTGTGGTGTATGGTCTGTATATACGTCTTATTTTTTGAAATGGAGCTTAGCTATTACAAATGTTAAAAAACTGAGAAAAAACACATTTTTGGTGTGAAAAGTTGTTCGTGTGCTTCGAGTTTCCTGGTCGGCACAAACTGAACATGTTATTGTGCTTGATCTGCCACAGCGCGTGTTTTGATGCGCAGTAATATCGCCATTTCATACTGGCGCAGTCGGTGTTTCTCCTATTTACCGTCAACCCGCGCAATTCTCTTATTTTCACAGAGAATTTCGTATCTGTGATGTAATGCACAAATGCAACTAACAGTAATATTGCAGTTCCCCAATAAAAAAGTTCTTTTCACTGAATCTCACTTCCAAAATTGCCTCTCCCCCAAGAGGCAAAGAGACATGTTTTCTGGTCAATGTCATTTAAAAAAATCCACTTACATATATCTGTTGCGTGACGTGGAGCTTTGATAATGTCGGTCATTACAACACAACCATCTCCGTACATATACCTGAATGGTCCTCGTTTTTACTACCTCGTTTTTACTAAAACCGTGACAACATTTTTAATTCCATTTGGGCGCAATGTGCCTCCGGGGGGGGGGCAGTCTGTCGGAAGGCCACTAGGACTAAGCCTAACGCAGAGGGACGAATTCCGGAGCGAATGAAAATTGCTTACGCAGCTCGGATTCCCTCTTCTCCTCCAAAGCTTAGTCCCAAAACTGAGCAAATCCGTGAATCTGACGCCAATTTCCCGGCTGCCCCCCCCGGAGCCACATTGGGCCCCTATTTGTTATAAAGGTGAATTGATTGGTCAATCTGCGCGCAGCGCTACTATCAGTAGAAACGCGTGGGCTTCGGCAAAACAAGCCATGCGAATATCACCAAAATATGACCGTTGTAAACACCAAATCGATACAATGACAGAGGGAGTGGTGGTGGTTGGTGAGATAAGACGATTACGATAAATCACCGGAGTCGTACTTCTATTTCGGAAGACGAGAAGAGCGTCGAGTGCAGACCACACACCACAAGTGACGACGGCCAAAAAAAGTGGCTTTTTCTTTTTTTCTTGGCCGTCGTCACTTGTGGTGTGTGGTCTGCACTCGACGCTCTTCTCGTTTCCGAAATGGAGGGTACGACCAACCGTTTTTCCAACACCGCACCTAGTGGTAAATAATTGGTACTCTGCTCTCGTTCACAACGGTCCCATTTCTACACTCCAAGGCTACTTTTGTAAAGGCCTCTGTCCAGAGCTCTGAATGATAGATGGCACTATACGCTCTTGCTGTTGATGGTGCTAGCAGTACACACGACTTGAAGTATGCTCCTACTTCAGTGCTATTTACGGCCTCTTCTGTATTTTATCATTAAATCTTACTATTTCAATAAAGTTGCAAAAGTCTAATCTTACTTGTACACGGTGTTTAGTCCGCGACCAAGTTGACCAAGTGCTCCAGTGATCAGCACTCGGTGCCTTTCGTTTGACGCCTTTGCGAGCGCTTTGAATCTCGCCAAAGGGTCGGCCTTAAATGTTATGTTGTGCATCGTGGGAACACCGAACAATATACAGAACTTATCTAAA
>MU873423.1:0-11634 GCA_036418205.1 Ostertagia ostertagi | reverse complement strand
CATTGAGGGAGAGGGAGCGGGCGGCAGGTGGAGGAGGTTCTTTAGTAGCGCGTGTACAAATGTGGCCTGTTCCTTGCAGAGATGCACTTTCATTTTTGCTACTGCGTTCAAATACGTCGTTCTCGCAAAGCTAGAGGAATGTAGAGGCTGAAGCTGCCAATAATATATTTTATCATGTGTCCTCACGTATCCTCGTTTTCTCCTGCGTTACATCTCCCCCTATCTGCACCATTAAGTCACTCATGTGTTCGTTACTGACCCTCACAATTACCACCCCCTATTATCCACCGTGACAAGGACGACACTTCCCCCTCGAGAATTTCATTGGCTGATAACCATACTGCGACTGGAGCCCCTTACAAGTCACAGGGTGGGTATAGTCTATGTCAAAGTTTGTCAATAAAGGCCTGCATGATGTCGTTGAGGCTGACTCCGACACGCCTACAAGTATTAATTTGCATTCAATAGGGTCATATTGTAGAGCAGTGCGTCTATTCCGTTGGTTCAATTCAGTTTTGGCAGCGATTCACCAGGTTTCATTTAGTAGTTCGCTTTTTGAGCCATAACGTTATTGCTACCATATCTATGGCACACCCTGTAGGACGTGATTGCGGTGGTATTACAGCATTCTCAAGTACAAAATTTATGTCTGCCAATATCTGTTTATGGGAAAATGTAAACGAACTCGTAAAATATTAGCCCGAGATGTCATATTATTTTGACTTCACCTTAACTGTCATCAGCCGTCAACGTCAAAGACCGTTTTCAAATGCCTTCGTCAAAACAAAAAGGACTTCGAATTTGCTGAGAAGTCAGCTTGGCCAATTCGAGGTGGCAAAATCAGGTAATTTCCACTCGCGGCACTAAAATGTTTCCTTGCTATGTCCCTTCGAGAGCCCGGTTTTGTTGTTCTGGAAGCAACCTGTGACACAAAAAGAGGTGTTAGAAAGTGGTTCATCATTTCGTCTACACGATTCAGCCTGGTTTTAAGAGATTCAGTCATCAATCGAGTGGGGGTCGCCTGGAAAATGTGCCTCTGGCTCGTGAATGGAAGGCGTGGCCACAAAAACGCGATGCTGATATTCCGGTCTAATCGCGATCGCCACGTCTGTGGGCCGAGAACTTGGAGAGAGTCTTATATAACCATTCATTTCATGACAGATGTGGCTGCAGAGTAAGGTGCATCTATAAGCTATAAGCCGAGCCGGAACTAGCACTAGCATATACAGGGTGCGCCAAAATTACGGAGACAACGCATGAGCAAACAATTTGAACTGATATTCACAGATGCTGTTTTCTTCTGTCCTAGTTTGGTACTGTGGTGTAGAATTGTTTATGCTTACCTTGTTCAACCACCAAAATCTATGGTAGCTGCAGCGGTTGACTGATACTGACACCGTCCCTAAATCATTGGACTTCGACGTTGAGGGTTTTTGGCACGCGACAATTATCATCGTTTTGGTGTATACCCGAGCACTATCAATAGATGCTCCAAATGGTACAGGGGACAAGGAGCTGAATGCAGTCATTCTGGATGAGAAGGGCGTGTTTCTGTGGCGACCACGAACAATCTAAGGATTGTGTGCGATAGAATTTGCAGGTAGTTGACGCGCTGGTTTCACTGGATGTCACGAGAGATAGGAATCAGGGGGGCTCTTTTGGATTTATCAGAGCCCATTGCTATCCTGAGTTTATTTTCACTTTGAAAATCGTTGCTGGGCCTTCCATCAAGTAGGAACTCCCGTTTACGAGGAAAGGGTGGTTCAGTACTAGTGCAGCATTGATGCAGAACCGATTTTTTCGACTTTGTCGGCTTAAACGGTGGTAGAACAGCATTTCAGATCTGAGCTCGATAGGGTACGCTGTCGGATCCGTTCTAGAAGCTGAGGCTTGCATAAAACATTATGGATTCGTTGAAGAAACCGCTCTAAAATGAGCTTGACGAGTCCTACTCGCCACATTGCGTGCCACAGTCGATGGTTCCTCGATGTTTCTGAGGACCCGTATAAACACAAACCAAGGAATTTCAAAAATTGCATGGATGTCGACGATTCAGAATGGGACTGTGCACGTCACTGCATTTTTGTTTTCAAAGAATTGCACCTTGCTCATCCTAGGCAACTCGAAGTCGCTGTCTCCGTAATTTTGGCGCACCCTGTATTTACGAATTACAAAGGATGGAGATCATGTCCAATTTCTTTATGAATTCCTGCTTTTCTCTTCTGTCCATGGAAAGTTGTTAGGCAAACCCAGTCAAATGAAATGCACTTTCATATGCATCTTGAGATGAAGAGCTCAAATCTTGTTTCACCGTCTGATAAATCTCTCTGATGGAATAGTTATGTAGGGTTCCTTCGTCGCCCCATACTTTTCACTGTCTTTTCTGCCTATGACACATACGTCCAGTTACAGAATCAAGCAAGAGCCATCTCGGTGAGCTGGTGTAAGCAGTCGATGATAGCGGTCTTGCTTTCAGGAAAGGATGGCGCGGGTTTGGTCCTTTGCGAGTTCGGTGCTTCGCATTATTTCGACATAGCTAAAAAGCCTTCAAATATATTATTTTATCAACGTTCGCCTGAGCTCCATATATGGAGTGCTTGCAAACAGATCCTCTTAAGTTTGAGCAATACTTGCCTGTAAGTGCCCAATGTGCCCGTAGTGCAGGAGGCTAGGCTTTTCCGAAGCAAGTAGGTACGATGATCGCGTTCAGAAGACCAAACTACCCCTAGAAACGAGTTTCAAGCCAAACCTGAGTTTACGACCTAGTTGAAAAAAAGAGGAGCAGTGATGGGATTAGCACTCCACATACTCCAATTCTAGAATTGCCTAATCATGGATAATGGGAGGGGGCTGTATTTGGGAATAATCCCTTGCAGATTTTAGGATGATGCAAACGGGCAAGCCAGATACCATTTTTGTCTTCTCTGAAGTGTGGACTCAAGGTTCATTCCCTAATACCATCCCTTTGTAATGGATTGATGGATCAGTGAGCGAACTGCCCAAATTTTCGAGGTTTGGTCAAAATTTCAGATTTGTCCAGAACTTTTCCTGTAGAGGGAGTCCGTCTTCCTGACCAAAATGTCACACGTGTTCGGCTCGATTCATGGCGCCTGCGCTACAGGCGCTCAGAGTGGTCAGGAGTGTCGCCCAAATTCGTTATTAACTGCCCACAAATTCTTTGTAAAGGACAGCACGCAAACATATTAGACCAGTGATTTCAGAACGGCGAAAGAGTAAGCTCGCCAAGAGAGTCGATCCCTTGGCGAGCTCTTGTCTGGAGTCCACAATACTGCCGTTGCGCTTTTCTGCTTCATAATTCCTTCTACAGAAAAGTTTCTAGTAGATAGTGAAAGCAGATTTGAGCTCAGCGTTTGAAAGCACGCACAGTATACCTTACACCACATTCCAATTGGCCAGGGTGACCAAATGACCCTTCCTGGTGAGTGATCATTTTTTCTATACTTTTTCCTTTCCCAGTTCGGTAGAAGGTCAACGAGTGAAAAGCACTTCGAATGTTTGTAAAGTGTGAGAATGTGAAAAACAGAAACGGAAGTTCATGAATGGGCAAAAACTGTTTCTTTGAGAATGAGAAGATTACGCAGTCGTTACACAGTACCAAAAAATTGATTGGAAGGAATCGCCATAGGATTTTCAGCCAAGGTTGAAATTACTAGCTCATTTACTTTTCTGGACAGAATTTACTCCTTAAACAACGAGGGGAAAAGGAATAAGGTGGAGGCTATAACTCATAGGTAAAAATGTTTAACCAATTCCTTCCATTTTTCACCTAGCAAGGCCATTTTTGGGAGGAATCAATAGAATTGTATGGAATTCTCATCCATTGTTCAATAGTAGCACAAAATATTTCAGAAACATCAATCAATGTTCTTCAGACTAACCGGCAGAGCGTACGATCGTGTGATATTGACGTGCAGAACTGCGGCTGAGTTCCTCAGCATTTTTCCCGTAATTGAAGCCATTTGACTAAAAACACAAGAGATAATCAGTAAAAGAGATTGCGTAAGAGAGTGCATAAAAGAGGAGGGAATAGGGAGAGAAAAAAATAAGAAGCACACAGTCAAATACAGTTTCATGAATATAGGGCGCCAATGAAATAATCCCCTTCCTGTATTGAGTCCTTACGAAAATTGAAATTGAGACATACAGACACTTAGGAGAACAATTCCAGGGGCTATCGCAATACATGGGGGCACTGCGGTGGCAATCCACTAAAAACTCCTGTAAAATCTCCTTTCTGACAGAAAGGGACTGAACCTTAGGCGGGGAGATGAGAAACCAGTGAGCTCGATCTCAATATTTCATCTTGCCAAAATTCCTGGGCCTCTTTCCTAGGGCTTCAGTGCATAGAGCTGCCCCGACCACAGCATAAGTGAAAACTGGTCCATGACAAAGTTTCCCTGAGCCTTCTGCAGATTTTTCCTCGACACTCCCTAAGGATGTTTATATTGACTTTGAGTGGAAAGTAATCCGAACCACATGTTGTTCTCACGGCCATACCCGATGAAAAAATTATTCATTTTCTTAACAGGAGGAGGTTTTTTTTAAAAATAGGCTGGCAGGTAGAAACTTCATTGTAGACATTGTATGTATATCTGAAAATTATGGGAATATAAATTCTCAAATCTAAATTTCAATACATTTTGAATCCTCAAAATTTTTTGAGAAGGTTACCTATTTCCTCATTTGTTTACACTTATTTATGGAAATTTGAAGCAATTTTTGCGGAAACAAAAAGACTCTTGAAACGGTAGGTTATCCTGGCTCTGCGGCTTCACCAGCTTATTTGTTTCACCTCACTTCAATAGGCTTGGGTTTAAAATAGGAGGGAGGAAAGTCACTTTTGAAAGGTTTGTTGTTTTCAATGGAATTGACCCGGTGTTCTCGGGTAAAATTTTTTCAGGAAATGAAATTTTTCACGAAATTTGAAGGTTTGAAGCATAAGATGATAGACGATTTTAGAATACACTAAATGGCGATCGTTCCGAAAAAGCCCTTGGGGAGGGTCACAGTGTTAGCCATCGAAAAGCAGTTCTTAAATTGGAAGGAGAAATGCAAGATGATGCAACTGTGAGGAGATGATGGGCTATCTGTTAACAGACCTAAGGAAAGCAAATCGGAACCGGCTGGTTCAAAGCAATGTTGCGACGATTTCGATGACAGACGGGCGACCGTCGGCCGTCTCGACGGCAACTTTTCGATTTCAATTAAGGCGTTTTGTTCAGTCGGCGTAATGGTGACCAGCGATTCAGCTACAGAGAAAGTCTTAGCGGTTTAGTTTGCCAAAAAAGGGCTCACATCACAGGGGAAATCAAGAAACTAAGATGAAATCAAGTTTTCTGACATTTAGCTACGCACAACAGTCGTTATCCTCTGTCGTGTTTCGACAGATGCAATCTTTCACTACTCATGAGATGGAACCAGTATGAAATGGTATTCCGCAGTTCAAGTTTTTCTGGCTAATAAGAGATTTATAAAATAAAACGATACATTACCCAATTTGATTAATCCCTTCTGGGATGCGCCACGCATTTTACTTTCATTCGGAATCGTAGTGGCGATTTGGCCTATGCAATGGCTTGCAGGGCCAGCTGATGTACAAGTCAGCGTTTTGTTCACTCATTCAAGCCTGGTATCAATTTAGTGAAGCGACATTTGTTCACCTGGGAGACACCTCACAATAACTAGGAGAAGCACAGATTCAATGAGCATTTCTGTGGGGCGGGGGGGGCACAAGGACAGGGGTGTGATCCCATTATGTGGAGAGAAGGGAAATGGTCAAGAAGAGTTCAAGCGACAGTGTAGCTCAGAAACCAGCTCAGTAAGTCGCTAACCTTCCGGACATGATTGGGGGAGATACGGGAGTATTAGCATAGACGCTATTGAACAGAAGTAAAAAGAGTGTTAACAAAAAGCCCGTGTTTATGAGCAGCTATAGGTATAAGGGTTTGTTTTGGGTAGCAAGGATTTTTCTCATCAAAGCTTACCTCTTATGACAAAATAATCAGCTGAACACTGGCATTTGCTCCAGAATTTTAGAAGATAGCTGTTCACTCTGCTCTTATCATGGTGCTCATGCTCTTTCTTCCATCAAGTCGTATTCTGAGGTAATCAGATATGCGCTCGTAATGAGAGCGTTTTATTTCAGTCAATCACGCTGTTGGGTAAGCGTTCGCGCTGAGCCTGCTTGATCGCACAAGCCAATGTAGGAAAATTTAGTACAAATTCAATTCCTCCCCCTTGAAGAGCTCAGATTTTCGTTGTCGAGTTGTATTTTTACTCCCTCTAAGGTTGTTAGGTGATAAATTTTATTCTGGCAACGTTTCGGCGTCGTTTTCGAAGGCCTTTCTACAAGAAGTGTAGCAGGTGCTACAGCACATCAGTATTTTGATACTGACTCGACGAACATGAAATTTACATCTTACACAACTCGAAACGAAGTAAATAACACTGCAGGAAAGTTCTCATACTGCTACTCTGGCAGATCGTGACTTCGTTAGTTCGGGTAGCATTCGCGAGCCAATACATTATCACAAATTTAAGTTGGAAAAGTGCGTACGGAATAATATTGTGATTGTTGCCCTAACCAAGCTTGACCGATCAGCAGGGCTACCTTCGGTCAAAAACTTCCACATCTTCTCAACAGTGTAAGCCTTTTCTGTTGACAAATATCGATTCCGGAAACCTCTGTTACCAAAAGCGAAGCCGGCATAAAGAGGAAAAATGAAAAACGGAGAGTTTGGAATTCTGTCACAAATAGAGAAGTAATGCCGACGAGGTGGGTGCGACTGCCACGGACGTGTGACTCCTTGTGAGTACGGTAGAGTACGTGCACACGCAAGACTTGCCACAATGTAAGTGGGCGGAGTAGCACATTAGAGGCGATCGCCGAAGAAAAAGACCATCTGCAGATTGACGTGATGTGACAACGACGATGACGACCATGTCGACCGACTAGAAATCAGCACGTGCCAACGCCACCGGAACAAAGTATGTATTTGTGGCAGTGGAACCTGTAAAGTGGCCTTCATGGAAAACTTACGCATGAATCGATACTGCTTCCGTTAAGTGCCCCTCTCCCTTGTTCCCGAGGAACATTCTCCGTTAGAAGGGCTTGGGTTGAAGGCTCAAATCTGAGCCGTGAGAACAGACAGTACTGCTTGTCAGCTAACAACTTCAAGCAGAGAGCTGAACGCTCATAATGATGTCTCTTATTTATGTATTATTAGTTTACTTTTTTTTCGGTGAGAGAACACTGTCAGCGCGGACGATAGGCCAGACCACTGAGGGAGAGAAGGGACTGGAGGAGCAAGTGAAAGAACATTAGAGAAACAGCGTATTGGTGTGTCACTCAAAGTCGCGCGCTATAGTCGCTAACCCAACTCAGAGATTTTGGAATCCAGCAGGAAGCCCGTCGTACGGCAAGAAGGCAGAGACGTAGACATGCTAGTGGACGAGTCGCACTGTAGCGATTTAGCGCCAAGTTGAATAGTATGTGCTATATCATTTCCCACACCGCACTGTACGCGCTGCGTTTGGTCCACTGACTCTTCCGCGCCTCTGACTTCTCGCCGTGGGCCTCCTGAGCATAGATTGTTGCTTGTGGGATGCGGCGCGTTACGTTACGTTACGGTAGATTGGCACGCGAATAGTCACTGTCAGTCGATACGTTGTCGCAATACCGCAATATAAAGACTTCCAGGCGAACCCGGGTCGCAGCAAAGGGGGTTCCAGTCCTACGGCAAGAGCGCCTAGTCGGCCATAAAGAGGGCCTGAGTTTTTCAGATTCTTTGGAAACCTGGGGAGATGTAATCGCTGCAGCCTGCTTTTGCAAACTGACGGCTATCTCTATTAACTGGGACTGGTTCCTAATCCTTGGAAACAAATATCTGCACCATACTGCGATGGAGGGTACGTTCTTGATCAGCTGGAATGCAGCGAGCTCGCCCCAGACTACAAGAGAAGTGTCGCTACGCTGCCCTTCAGTCAGCAGAACCTCAGCCACCATGATACAAAATTATTTAGCCGGTCTCAATGATAGGTGCATGTTGACATCCCCAATTTTCGCGTCCCCAATTACGAGCATCCTTTCATAGACTTAGTTTCCTATGCTATACGAAGTTATTACGATCGGTCTTGCCTGAGAGAGGAAAACTAAATAAGGGCTGCCTTGTGTTGCTGATTATTTTCTCAAGGATTGATCCAAATTCTTGAAAGATTGCAGGCAGAAGTCTGATGTGTTGCTCATTCCTAAGGAAGTAACCTATCGCAGCGCTCTTCCTCGTTCTTCGCTACTCGTCCGACGCGTCATAAAATTTTAACACTGGGTTTCGGGGAAAGAGCGTAGCTGCGTTCAAGGAGAATCAATGAACGCAGTCGCGCCATTGTCGATCGGTGATCGATGTTGTAATGTTGTAGACCGTCGGAATGCTTGGTCACAGTTCACCTTTGCTATCGAATGCTGTGGTCGTTGAATGATGACAAAAAGATAAAGCAGCTATGAATAAGGCAGACCTCATCGCAATTTTTTGAGATCAGAAAGTCGTCGGAAATGACTGCTACAGCAGCATCCCTCGTGCGTGTTTCTCGCATAGCCACTGTCATCATTCACTACTTGCCCTTGCAAACGTGTCCTTGATAGAATGCACAAGGCAGGCGGACGGCCCTGATCAGTTCCATTAAGATGCGTCACGCACGTGGCTCTTGCCCAGGTTCGCGACGGCCTTCCAAGAAGTATGAGGAGCGAATTACACACACATAAGCCAAAAATTGATCTAGGTTTAAAGGCAGCGATTACGATAATTTGTTAGTGCTGATATGATATGAAGAATAGAAGCAGAGGTGCCGAATAGTGTGTGAAGAACAAACCTGAACACACCGTAGAATCTTGGTAACTGAGACACTAGCGTTGCTCATTGGCTTTGGACGAGTTTGCCATGTTGATGGTAGCTGTTTGGGTGAGTTTACCCTGATAGACACAAGATAACAAGATGCGGCCTTTTATGTTATATATACTGCCAACCGCTAATATTCTAATAACAATATCACATAAAAGGATAAAGCATTTGCCGTTGATCAATCCCTTTTTGGGATGCGGCACGCATTCTACTTCCATTTGTATTGGCGTTTGAATGCGATGTGGCCTATACAATGACTTGCGGGGGCCAGCCGATGTACAAGTCAGTGTTTTTATCCTCCCAGACAAGTCTGGTACCAATTAACCGACCCCGGAGGGATGGAAGGCTTGGTTGGCCCGGGCGACTCACGACCCAGGATTTGATCCCCGGACCGCTCGCGTGGTAAGCGTGCCACTTGCCACTACACCACTTCCGCCCTACACAATACAATACATCTTACATAGTACTTCAACAATAACAGCGGCGCAGCGGTTTTTGAGGAGCCTGGCTAGTTTTGGTGCAGCAGCTTTTGTATTGCAACTAGGGCACATTTCGCCCCGGAACACTTTGCCTTTTTTGCCGCGTGCTGCTGTTTCCAGAGGTGCATAGGCTTCCTCAATGGCAGCGATTACGACAAGTTCTAGAGGGGTTTTCAAGGATGTAATATTTGATAGCACGCCAATGGCCAAAAAAAAAACAGAAACCCGTGAAGAAAACGCCAAAAGGGAACCTTTTCGTTTGCCTGTTAATCTCCGCTCAAGTATAGGCAGCGGCTAAGACAGCGGACGTATGGACGAGTTACCGCAACGCGTTTGGTGGCACCATGCCAATCCATGCTCCAGTCGAGTTGCTCCAGTTGTGCCGCTGCTGGCAACACAGCTCGTCCAAATCACCAACTAAACTAGTGGGCGGATCGCTTTTGGGGCGGAGTGCTTTCGAAGTCCTGCTCAGCAACCAGCGCACCTTCGTCGTGAAAGCGCCACACCTCGCTTCCTTGGCAGCCAAGTAACTGCTTCGTGTGGTGCATATGCTTCCCCGATGCGCTCCCTCCTTTTCGTTATCGTTCTCCTGCCTTTAAAGCGCGCTCAGATAACACTCTGAGATTCAGTCAACGTGGAAAAAGGAAGCCGTACTCGCCTAGGAGAGATTCAATTCATGGATGGCAAAAATGAAGGTCATGCCTTCTGTATTTGCCGCCTTTGTGCTTCGATCCTAGTTCATCGCGACCAAAAAATAAGCTTAATTTTCTTCACGATATTTTCACGTTTCAAAGCGAATTTATAAGGGCCAATGTAAAGCAATGTACTGTTCAAGGCGGAAACCAATTCTCCGCGTCAGCTTTGCAAACAAATATTTTCACCTTCCAGAAGTTCACAGTTGTAGTCCAGCACACTAGTGATCTTGAAAATGAAAAAAAAATGAGAAAGGTGTCTCTGAAAAAACAAAACCGAAGTAACGATGGCATGGTCATACAATAATTAGGAACCTCATAGAAGGCAGGTTTCGGCGTGAGCAAAGTTCCATGAAAGTTTACTCTTCCAAAGAAGTCACTCACAGAAAAATTTCTTCAGCTCCTAGAAGGGCAAATTTCCAAGTCGTGGTTGGAAGAACGCTGGCTCTGAAGGTTATTGACTGGAAAACCCACTTCGTATAGTATACATTTACGAAGCTTATTAAATAATATACAGGGTGGCTACTAAATATTGGCGCATGGATTGTTGACCATATTTTTAAAACGAGAAGCTTTTACATCTTCAGAGGTTTATCTTTATATACCTTATAACATGGCAGTACATTGCTGAAAGAAAGTGCTCGAAATGGCCTTCTTCGGCAGCGATACAGGCTTCAAATCTCTTCTCAACTGACATCACTGTGGGCCGCAAGTAGCTGACGTCAAGCTCCTTCCACGCCTCCTCCAAGGAAGCCTTCAGGGAGTCCAAACTTCGACGTTGCTCAGAAGGCATCTTCTGCTTCAAGAAGCCCCACACCGCCAAATCAATTGGTTCAAATCGGGCGACTTAGATGGCCAAACATTTTGTGCCGGTAACTTGGAAAATGACGGTCACAGTTCTCCAACATTGATTTTGCGGCATGTGGAGGCGCCCTGTCTTGCTGAAGAATGCAATGACGTTCGCTGAAGGTCAAAAGAGTCCTTGGAAGAAGGGCATTACGTGAAAATTGTTTCCGGGTAGATCTGGGCGCTGGCTTTGATGTATTCATCCACAAAGACAAGCGGTGTCATGGTTTCAGAAGTAATTCCTGCCCAAACCATGACAAATTTGAAAAACGGTTCCTTGTGTGTACACAAGGTCGAGCAGAATGTCTGCTAGCCAGATCCAACAACTGCCTGTCGTTTTGCAAATCGTGCGCCACTTCTGGTCTGAAGATCTACTCACGTCACGCCGACGTCAGCTACTTGCGGCCCACGGTGATGTCAGTTGAAAAAGGGGGGGGGGGGGGGGGGGGGGGGGGGGGGGGGGGGGGGGGGGGGGGGGGGGGGGGGGGGGGGGGGGGGGGGGGGGGGGGGGGGGGGGGGGGGATCAAGCCTGTATCGCTACCAAAGGAGGCCATCTCGAGCACTTTCTTGGGTAATAAATTTCATGTTTTATTGTATATGAAAATAAACTTCTGAAGATATGATAGCTTCTCTTTTTGGAAATATGATCAATAAACCATGCGCCAATATTTAGTAGCCACCCTGTATATCTTTTACACAAAA
>MU873421.1:1465-14667 GCA_036418205.1 Ostertagia ostertagi | reverse complement strand
AAAGTGATATCTGAAGCTTATCGTCTCAGCACAGGGGCTCCATCCATAACCAACACTCGTTGTGTTTCTGATTTTTGTATTCCGGGAGTTTCAATTCTTCTTTTTTTTACTTCCCAATGACCTAAGGAATAGTTCAGATACTTTTTTCATTAATTGTTTCTTTCCTTGTTTTAATCATCATCACGCCGAAGAAATGGAGAGAAAACATGCACTTTGAAATTTCGCTCAGGAAACTTTGAGCGATAAAGTTTTTTCAAGTCCGGAGTCATTAAATGGGTTGAGGCTAGGAGCGTGAAGCCACATTCCTCACACCGTGACTCTGGTCCAGCCAGTTCTACTTGGTCAAGACATGATCATCGACGGAACCCGTCCTTGCAGGACGCAGCCTGTGATTTTGCACCAACCAATCCTCCAGGTTCACCGTTAAGACCGCTACTACATACGAATATACTTTGAGAGAAGCGATTACGTTAAAGGGGAGCTCATCGGGGAAGCGTACGCACCACGCGAAGCAGCAGCTTGACTGCCAAAGAAACAAGTGCTGCTTTCTGGGGTGCTTTCATGACGAAAGGTGCGCTGGTTGCTGAGCAATACTTGAGAAGGACTCCCAAAAGCGATCCGCCCACTAGTTTAGTTGGTGATTTGGACGAGCTGTGTTGCCAGCAGCGGCACAACTGGAGCAACTCGACTGGAGCATGGATTGGCATGGTGCCACCAAACGCGTTGCGGTGAACTCGTTCATACGTCCGCTTTCTGAGCTGTTACCTGTTCATGAGCGAAAACCAACGGCCAAAAAAGGGGTCCCGTTTTGCGTTCCATGGATTTCTCTTCTTTTTTCGCCGCTGGCACCCCACAATCCGTCTAAACCCAACTAGGACATACCGTAATCGCTGCCTTTGCTAAACATTCCAATTGTTAACCGCTCTATGTACCTAATGTGAACAAATGAATAGACATGACAGGAAAGTGTATCATCACGTTCATTTCCGTGCCCGCTTCCAATTTTCGATCGGCTGCCTCTGGTGGGGTGACCCGCCGTGAGGCAAATGAAGGCGCATGGAAACCTCGTCTTTACTCGGTTTATCCATGCGCTCTGTAACGCTGTTGCTCCAGTGGGAGTTTGGAAAAACACTTCCACATGGGGAGTCAGTCTTACACACCTGACGACCAGCTTCATGCCGTCCAAGAGCTCGAAGGGGCGCTTGCGACTTGTTTTGAGCGCGTAGTTTTGTGGAGAGCCACGATCGCCTTCGGTAAGAGTGGTCGTTAGGCTGCTGTCAGACTTTACGTAGCCATGGATTCGCTGGACACCGACCTTGGCAAGTCGAGGAGTACGAGTGTTGCGCCAACGGTTCAAGCTCGCTTGTATCCGGAAGCAATGAGGAATACATAGAGACGATATCCGGCCAGTAAATTCCCCCACTTTGCTGTAGTGCTTTTCGAATTATTATATCTATATTATTATATTAATGTTTGAATCAGCTGATGAAGTGTGTTTTCTAGAAGAACAGCTGAATTAGTCTAATTTATATACTGTCGCTGGTTGTTATTTGTAGCAAACATATTCCGTGACAGAACCCACAACTGTCGTGATCTGCTTCGTCTGCGACGTTTTGTACTGGCTGTTCTGGCTTACACGGGAGCTGCAAAAGTTTCGCTCATCACGCATAGTATGGGCGTGACATTAGGACGGAAAGCTATCAAAGGAGGAACTGTGAACGGAAACGATGGTGAGAATCAGTTCTCAGTTTTACTTCCTTCAAATAAGCCCTTTAGATTAGCCAATGAGCGACTTATTGTTAGTTAGCAACCCAGCGAGGGCACGTTCGTTCTGCTCCTACCTCGTGTGCGATACAACCCAAATTGAGGCATCCCTTTGTAATAAAGCATACACCATTACACGTATTTTCTATATACAGTAGCGGTCAAAAGTGTTCGCCGAAACGATTTTAGTGCATTATTTTTTCTCGCTTGAGCAACGCCCTCCAAAGATTGATATACTATGTTTTCTAGTGTTTTTATATCCTCAAGTCTTAAAGAATCAGGATATTCAAAAGAAAAATTTTCGAGGCCACCATTGATTTTTTTGGCAAAAAAAGAGAAGCACGAAAAACCGTTTCGGCGAACACTTTTGACCGCTACTGTATCCAGTTCTCGAATCGTTTACCAAGTTTGGCGAATAATTCCCTCCTGGGAGTTGTGAAGAATTCTCTATCATGCATCAATATGGTCAGAAGTGGATGGCAGCGCGCCTATCACGCCAACCAACCAACCCACTCCAGCGTAGTAAGAGCGGCCTAGCGGTTGTATGGAAAGATTGGCAGAGCAGACTTTAGAGGATTGGGATAACCCAAGCATGTCTTCTCAGCTTTTTTGTTAATCTCCCTCCACTAAAAAGTAGTCATCATGACTTTCCATCGTAGCTCAATGTAGTGTGCTTTGGTGCTCATTTTTCAATGCTTTCTAACTATATAGTATGGGGCAGAAGTGGTGTAGTGGCAAGTGGCACGCTTACCACGCGAGCGGTCCGGGGATCAAATCCTGGGTCGTGAGTCGCCCGGGCCAACCAAGCCTTCCATCCCTCCGGGGTCGGTTAATTGGTACCAGACTTGTCTGGGAGGATAAAAACACTGACTTGAACATCGGCTGGCCCCCGCAAGTCATTGTATAGGCCACATCGCATTCAAACGCCACTACGAATGTACAAATGGAAGTAGAATGCGTGCCGCATCCCAAAAAGGGATTGATCAGCGGCAAATGCTTTGTCCTTTACTATAAATTTTCTGCAGCACTTATAGCTTTTCGATGACAGAGTCCTGGAATTATTCTCTACTTCCACCAACTTTATACCCTAGTGAATTCTGGCGAATACGCTCGGCGTGCGAGAGGTTTATAGCCTTAGTGAGTCATCCGTGCTTCTTTGACCACTTCTATGGGCAATTCAACACAATTGCTGTTTTGGATTGTAATGTGAAATGGTGGGCCAACCCGAAGCACCAAAAACTCGATGTCCACTAATCCCAAGCGAAAGTGCCGAAGGGATGCCGCGACTGAAAGGCGATGAATGAAAAATGATGAACTACGGTCCGCCTGAAAAAAGTAAATGAAGCGCGCGCATATCGACTCGATCCCGGCGTCGGCTTTGATAATTGTTTTCTGTGAAAGTTAGACTAATCCTAACACCCGAGAGGTCTAATGATCACCCTACCACTCATTTCTAACATACCTGGAATTCGTTGGGGAAAGCTTGAGAAGGACTTTCAGCGGATTGTTTGCAAATTTGTTAGGCAGAGTTGTTGAGATGTGTAAACAAGTAACGTTTTCTACATGCTTTATTCGAACATCGACCATCCTGTCGATCTGATACCTTCCCGGGAAAACGTTTTGTTCGCGTGTCAACATTGAATGCCAGGAATTGAAAATAATGTGCTTTAGGCCGCATGTAACCTCGGCACTCCATTAACCTCGAAGGTGGACGTGTTTCTCGGATTGGCTGGAGCTAATTTTGGTCTTTGTGCATGCGAAGGAACTGGAGCACTGGAGCCGACATGCAATAAGCACGTACGTCTTGTTATAATGTTTCAAAATTTTCTTGCGGTATTTACACCCAACATTTCACCTTGGAAGTGGAGCACTATCCCGAGGTTGCCTGAAATTGCGGTACAAGAGTCGTGGCATGCGCCTTCGACCCACGTATACCGAGATAATTCTCGCCTACTACGGTTGTAGAGCATTAGAGATCTCTCAGCGATTAGAGGCCTGAGCCGAAAGGCATGAATTTTTACGGCCTAGTTTTTACTTCGCCCGTTTGGCACTAACACGCCGTGGTGAGTGGGTTGGCCGGAATATCAGCCTCTTTTGTCATTGCAAAGGTCGGCTATTTGGGAAAGCAACCTCGTTCCTTGTTTATCAACCTTCAATCAATGCAGCTGTACTTTCCGATTGACTTTTTTTTAGCTCTGTAATATTTTGTGATCACCTCGTCTCGTCACCGTAATTTGAGGCCACCCTATTGATAGTTCAAAGGAGAATTCCAGGATAAGAACGAATGTTGAAGAATAGGAAACTTACTTAGTGAAGAGACAGGCGGACCCCCTAAGGGTGCGGACCAACACGCAATTCGCATCGAAGGATATGCCCCGGCGATCTGGCATGGCCTTCCCTTTGGCGCAGTTGGCCGGAACGCCCACCGACATAGCAGAGAGAGCGTTAGCGTTGAAGAGGGCACGATGAGAGTCGCATCAATGCGGAAATCAACGGGCAAGGAAGGGTCCCATTTCTCGGGTTCCGGGCCTGTTTCACATGGTTTCTTTTTCACCTCTACTTCACTAACCACCTCTACCAATATTTCCAATAAGCCACCTTTGCATAATAAAATCCCTTTTAATCAGCAGTAACTAATCTGTATAGGCGAGGACTATGTGTACGGTAGCGTTTAGCGGCCTGAAGCTTGTCCTGCCGTATTTTTTCTGCTTTATCAAATTAATTCAAATTTTACATGTCTTGAAGGCAAGCTTTTCTCTTTTGTTCCAGCATTTTCGATCAGATGATTCGATCGATAACTAACCAAAGCAGCAGGAGTATAGGACAATTGTATGTTTTTGTAGAATGGATTTTGGCCAGGAGACAGCTGCGGTCTCAACACTCTGACTTGTGGGATTGTCACCGTTGCCATTCCCATGCAATGGTCCAACTTACTCGAGTTTGTTGATGAGCATGAACTCTGACAACATAAGGGAGGCATCGATGGTGTTTTCTGCTTGGAGTTTAGGTAGCACATTCTTTTGCTTGAAATGGCCAATGCTCAAATAACTACAACAATCTGTTTCACAGCTGACGACCTCATTCTTTACGCTGATGAAGTCTGGGGACGTCCAACATCACTGATCCCGACGTCAAGTGGCAAGGTAAGCCTTGACGGTTTCATTCAGTGACTTAAGTAGTTCGAATTTCTTGGTAGAGATAGGCATGCTGAAAGCCATGGGTGTCATTACAGGTCGTGTACAAGCTCTACACTCATATGCAAACGAAAGAAAATACTGCAGCCGACCAATATTCGATGGTAGCACTGAAAACTCTGCCAGGCACTAATGACAAGAAAACATCAGTTTCCATCATTAACGAGAGCGAGAATCAATAAATTCCCATGAATTGATTAGTTTTGTGAAAATATAACAGCCTCTAGCATCGGGACGAAATTAGATTACTGTAGTCAGCCACTGCGCAATTCCGTGTGTAGGCTGGCTCAAACTCACATCGAGTGGACGACGGTGTTTGCCGTAAAATTTTGAAAGTAGCGAAAAACGTGCTTTCGCGTTTTTTCGTTTTTTTAAGGGCGCTTCAGAAGAATTTCAGCTATTGAAGCAAGCTGGACTCCAGTTCCTCACACGTGTACTCGCCGCAATGCTCGTGGAGTCACAGAGGCAAATCCTGTCATGTTTATGTATACTGGCGCTGGTTGAAGGCAGCGATACGTCAGTTCTGTGGGGTTCAGAGGGGGGCGTGGGTGCGCTAAATGGTACGGCAATGGCGATCAAAGCAGTGATATCCGTCGAGAAAACACAAAGTAGTACTGCCTTGACTGCCCTTTCGTTTTTGACCATGGATGATCGGCCGAACAAAAGCAAAGAAAGTTGTTCGGACGTGTTAACCAGCGCCCGTAGCCCGCCTCACGAGCCAGCGAAGCATGGATTTGATTGATAGGGCAATTACACACGGTACGTTGGAAACACAAAAGGAAATGACTCTCTTGTCCAAAATGACAGCCAACAGCAGGATGCAAGCTAACCAATGTCAGCCGGACTGAACTCAGTGGGGCATGACCCTGGGTCCCGGCCAGGAGCAGCTTCGGACGTGAAAACTCGACTGCCAATCTCAGGGCACTGTTCATCGTGAAAGCGTCACACTTCGCTTCTTTGGCAGCCAAGTAACTGCCTCGTATTTCGCATATACTGACCCAATGCGGCTCTTCCTTATCGTAATCGCTTCCTTTATTAGCCTGACGAAGCGTCGTGATGGTCAACGGAAGTCTCTTGGAGACCTGAATCGTCTTTTTGATTCTCGAGAAATGATAATGATATGGGGTTGTCCATTCCAAAGTTAATACATCTCAATCGAAATCAAAAATGATAGAATGAGTTGTGGTAGTAAATACACAGAATTAACATCAAAAACCCCTAGTGTCTAAAGCAAAAATTGCAAGCGTTGTTACCGTAAACTTTTGCCCACCCTGTAGGGGTGGGGGAGAGAGTGGCAAATAAAGGCACTTTGCCACTGTCGCACATCACCATTTTTTGTCGCGCAGATTTGCCGTCGTTGATGAATGGATACGGGCTTACGGCAAAGTATTCCTAAAATGTCTCTCTATCAGTAAAAGTAAGATCTCTTCAACCGCCTTCTCCGTCTTTAGATTATGATGATATTTTTCACCGCCCATCTAGCTCAAAGAGACTGTACGAGCGTTTATGCTTAAGCCTGGGAAGCGTCCTCAATCAGTTTCCTGTATGCTTCAGCTGGCGGATAGTGTTTTTTGGCGACGTACTCTGCTTACGTGAAGCACTCTTCCAACCAGTGAAAGTCCTAATAGTGAGTCAACTCTCCAGGTGCCCCGCTGGGATCGCCTTATGCAACATGCTCTGGTAGCAGCCTCTTCTGATGCCGTCCGCGTTAATTATGAAGTCCTCTCCATGGGTGAATGCGCTCTCTGTCAAGCGGGGACATTCAGCCTTAGTTTGGCAAAGTGTTATTGATTTCACCCTTGTTTCGAATGTTGGTAACAAAAATGCTTTTTTTTGACAATACCCCGTCCTTTATGGCTACAGTAGGCAGCTAAATCTTTAGACGATTTTCCCTTGATGAAGCGTGTCGCCATAATATGCCAAATTCTTATTTCGGGGCTTGAGAAAGAATGTAATAATTATGATCCTCTCAGATAAAAAAGTTCCCGCTGGCTAACAAGCTAGAAAACTTGTTAAAAGCCTTCTTGGTGTATTGACGCTCCCTGTAGTTTGAAAACAAAGGTGGATGTTAGACAGCTTAATAAATGTATAGGTCTATTTTCAAAATTTAGGGGCCCATTTAAAGGCTTGGCAAGATAACTAAACACACCCCTCCATTTACTTACAACTTACTTAGTGAGCGGAAAAATTGAGTATTGAGTGCCAGCAGATTCGATCACGTCGATGGGTGCTGGCATTTTGTAACTCGAAACACGCTGCCAAGTGCAGCCTGTTCCACACTAGAGATCGCTTGCGTTTGGCGGAAATCACTTGAGGAGTCAAGTTCAGCAAACAGTAAGGAACTCCACTACAAATATTTATTTACGGACCTTCTAGACACTCCATGATTCATTTTTATCCGGCTTATGTAGGCATGTGCCTGGATAATCTCATCAATGCTTCCTAGAGATTATCTCTCTATCCATATTTAGAAATTGTGCCTCTTTCCTGTTCTCCTTTCAAACGTGGTCAGACCTGAGAGCAAAAATCCCATTTACTCCGTATCAAGAACTTTTTTCATGAGATTTCTTTTAATCGTTTTTGAAACCATTTCTGCTCTAACTTACCTAAATCATGGTAGTGATGTGTGTTGTTTCAAAGTTAACTATTCCTGGAACTAAACTGTGAATAAATAGCAACAATTACTTTCTACCCTATTGAACAACCAGCCGTTCCTTTTCCTTGACCTTCTTCTTCTTCTTCCTCTTCCTTGACCAGTCGAACTACATTCTGCCTACCGTTGGTTGATGTAGACTGATCGATGAGATATCGATTTCTATGAAAAAAAATGTTGCCTTGATTGGGATCCGATCCCACAAGTGAGGAAGTAAGATTCTTATCGTATAACTGCTGTTCTATACGTCTCGTTCCGTCAACGGCCGTACGGGATGTCGAGCATTAAAGGAATCTTCCACGGACCATGGACCAGTGGGCGGGACCGGAAGTTTTTGTGACGAAATGCATGGTAGGTACGGATCCACGTGTCGAACGCACGAACGTGAACAGGATTCACTTCAAACCTTCCCATGAACGTGGATCCGTACCTACCATGCATTTCGTCGCAAAACCACTTCCGGTCCCGCCCACTGGTCCATGGTCCGTGGAAGATTCCTTTAAAGGATTAACATAAAGCATTGCCGTTGATCAATCCTTTTTGGGATGCGGCACGCATTCTACTTCCATTTGTACATTCGTAGTGGCGTTTGAATGCGATGTGGCCTATACAATGACTTGCGGGGCCAGCCGATGTACAAGTCAGTGTTTTTATCCTCCCAGACAAGTCTGGTACCAATTAACCGACCCCGGAGGGATGGAAGGCTTGGTTGGCCCGGGCGACTCACGACCCAGGATTTGATCCCCGGACCGCTCGCGTGGTAAGCAACGCCACTTGCTACTACATCACTTCCGCCGTTGAATCGAATTATCCAAGCTTAGCTCATGAAGGGTAACGGTCATTACAGAATCACATGCTTTGCACTGCCATCGCATTTACGATTGTACTCTATCAAATCATATTATAAAAATAATCTCGAGCGAATAGGTGAATCCCGTGATTCTTGGTGAGTTTTGGGCAATGCTCAGAAAAATCACTGACTGCTTGTCCGAACTCGTTGACTGGCAGCGTATACCAGCATTCGATCGACTACATTCGTTTCGGAACCTTGCTAATCCACTAAACAGCTCAAGGATCGAGGGCAGATCGTAACTCGTGTAAAACATTTTAGTAAGCGCAAAGATGTAGATGAAAGCAGAGTCTCCGCGAATTTATGAGTTTGTATGGAGTTATTGTGACTTTTGTCAACTACAGTAATTCCGCATTTACCTGATTTATAATTCACGTAGATCACATACGGAGCCGCTGCTGTTTTTGATTGACGTTATGAATTGCTGAACACTGAGCGCGCTAAAGAGGTCAGATAAAACCGCCACTTCTCTAAGGAGTCGGGATATTTGGTCATTATCTCGCTCGCGCTGTCGCTTATCCCGCCGCCCTCCACGCGCGTTTATTATCCCGCGGCCGTGCGCTAAGCTTCTCTCCCTGATACCAAGCGGAAATCTAACACAACAACGAGATATTAGATGAGGCAAAGACTATGAACACCTAGATTCATGGAATTCGCCCCGCTAACGCCATTGAAGTTATTTCGTTGCTGCTAGCTACTGACGGAAAGGATATATTTAATCGCCTCTTTATCCGATAGTTTCTTCGGGTCTGTCTCATTTGTGTTTACATTCTCCACTGTCATTTGTGAGTCAGTAATTCATTACTATTTCGATCACCAGGACCTTGTGCGCTTTTAACATCCGTTCCCATTAATAAAGTTCAATGGCATCAAAAATAGCTTAACACCTCCAGCCGTAATATTTTCCTCTAATATCTACCGCTCAACATTTCTTATCTGTGCATCGCACCTTCTTTTTCTTTTGTACCCAACATGCCTCACATCTTGGAGTTGGAATCTCAGCATGGCAATTTCCATTTAAAATTCTGCTATCTCCAACATACTTGACATTTTTGAAAGCAATCCTTCCTTGATTATCTTATTATTCGATGAACTTTTAAATTTCAGTGCATAGTTAAAGGACCAGATTTGTGATACGAGAAAATCCTAAGTGTTTAGAATCGTCGTGGGAGGCGTGAACTGCTTGACCGTGTTGTTCCAGACCGTGCATTGTAAGAGGATTCAAGTGGCATCTCCGGACTCGCTAACCAATACTTTCCTGCACTTAATTTGCACTGATTCTGGAGTCTTCTCCTCCTTAACATATGTTCGCGTTCTCCGTTCTCTGCTTCTGTTTCTATCCGAATGATAGAAATTCATTCACTATCTTATAGTTCATACAACACATTTCTGAATCCCTTCACATGGCCAATCTGACCGGCCTCCTAGCGCATACTTAGAACATGCGGAGTGCGGCCGATTTAAAGCACCCGGTCCTCTACTTCCAACTCCGTTACTCCGTTGGTTGTTGTGGTTGGTCCCTGGCTCATTCTGACAAACTTCTAACACCACACCGAAATCCCGGATGTACATAATCGAGAAAAAAGTGGAGATGTGAAGTGCAGCATATAAGCTCAAAACTGTTGCGAAAAATGCCAATATCTTTGGAATTTCGTTTTTACTATGTCCCACAAACCTAACTTCTCAGAAAATTGCTCGTTCCATGACTGCTAGAAATATGACATTTCCTTCAACCTCTCCCACGTTTAACTTGGTCAGAGGGAAATCGCCCATGGATGAGAGCATAATGGGAACGAAGTTATGAGATCGGAATCTTGAGCGTGGTTACTTTCAAAGGCACTGTACTTCCGTCTACATTTTGGAGCCATTGTGGCGCCGAAAGAGGAGACGGTCTGTTTATCAGGCACATTTGAAGTGGGACTCCACGATAGGATCGAAGGTCGAACAAGAAGAAAAATATACTATGGAAAGAGACAGGCGGACGGTCACACGCAACCCGCGGTGAAAAATATGCCCTCAGCGATCTAGCGCGGCCGCCTTCCTCACAGCACTATTGGCACACTATTGGTGCGGTACTTCCCCTTCTCGCTGTATGACCCTCTGGGTGCTTAGCAGAGAGAGCGTTAGCGTTGAAGAGGGCAGCACCGATGAGAGTCGCATCAATGCGGAAATCAACGGGCAAGAAGGGGTCCCATTTCTCGGGTTCTGGGCCGTTTCTCATGGTTTTTCTTCATTTCGGCACCACTGACCACCTCTCGCATTGATTCTAATGGGCTGCCTCTTCATCATGAAATCACTTTTTAAGCCTACATAGATGTTTGTCAACGCGCTAGGGTAAAGTACGGAAGTTATTAAGCCTTGTCCACAAAGTTTAAATTCGAAAACAGCGGAAAGAATCTTTGAAACAGCGCTCTCGTCCTACTGTTGACTCACAAGAATGTACAAAAACAGCCTGAAAAGAACGTACATGAATCTGCATATATTCTCCCATCTTCTCGATATTACTCCGATTCAGAAGGAGTGCTCACCTGCTCAGTGTTGTCAAATCTACCACATGGATAATAAACCCTTCGCGACCCTAATTTCACGGCTTACCCTAATCTAAAAGCCTTGCCACGCACGTTGGAGCTGCGAAAGTGGCAAGTACGACCCCTCAAACCCATCACCCATACCTTCACCGTTGAGGTTAATTTTTTCGCTAGCTAATCCTCCTCCTCACCAAATCTCCCAAATTGCACATGGCATCTCGCCAGGTGTGCCTACTCCATCCTACATCTTGAATCACCTTCACCATTTGTCTTGACTGGGTAAAGGTTGGCACTTGTACACAGAATAAATTGCTGCCCTCAAGAAATGTGCCTGCGACCAGAAAAGTGTTCCAAAGTTCCCTCCAACTCCCAAACTGAAGATCGTACGTAAATGCGTAAGGGCTAAGAATGTCGATCACATATTTGAAAGCAAGAGTTTACGCCAAACATGCCTAGAAAGTTCTGTGATCGATCAAGAGTTGACTCTTGAAGGCATCGTAGGTAGAAAATCATCTGACGAAAAAGCCGCACTTGTAGGGATTTTGATGGACCTGGTTACGAAGATGACATCTATTCTAGGCGCAGACGTCATTTGGCATCAATTTGGAACAGTCATCCCAGAATGCATATCACCACTAGGAATCGAAGTTGCATCTCACCACTTTGATCGCTAACAACTTCCTTGACAGGTTCACGTGACTGTTTTGCTTCACATTTCTGACCATCAGGCTCTATCATTTACCCAGATCTCTATTCAAAGTTCCCATAGGAACTCGGAACACTTCCCTGGTGAGAGCCACTGAAGCGTGAGCCACGCATGAGGACACGTGAAAAGATAGAAATGCATAAACTTCTAGTAAGCCGAATACTTCATCATTTTCTAGATAGAATGGCTACAGCAGCGTCACTACTACTTTATATATGCGCAATTCTCTCCCTCGTGCAGCTGTCGATTGAACTGGAATGTATTCGATCAGTACCAGGTCAAAATGAAGTGCAGGCGACCTCATGTGATGGTCTGTGCATGAGACAAATTGTTCTTTTGAATGTCGGCAGAGCTAAAGGTATGCCGTTGAAAACTATTCGATCAAAGTGACTTCCACAGAGAAGGAATTAAAGGAGGGTGGAAGGGGGAGCGAACATAGATCCAAAAGATACGCCATGTATTCGGTTTTCATACAGAATCGTTTGACATTTGAAGACGTGGTGGCGACATGAGTGGAACCATGCTCGATAACTGCTTGAAACAATAATTTTGATGAAACAATCAGCGTTTTCATTCCCTTATTGGTATGCGCCACGTAGTTAACGTCAATTCATCACATTTGACTTGTTAGGTGCAATAGAATGACCTTAACAACGAGTGGCGGGCCTGCCCATAGGAAATCCATCGTTTTTGACCTTTGATACCCCCACCTCCCAAACCCGAACGGAAGTCTTCTTATTCTTTAGCGTTTGTCCCACCCTGTGGCGGGGTCCGCTTTTCTGGTTGTTGACGCCACTTTTCCCGATTATGTGCCTGATCGGGGATGGAGGCCAACTAATTTCAAGTCCTCATGCAACGTATCAAGCCATCGTTGCTTCGGGCGTCCTCTTGGCCGCTTTCCTGGCACGTTAAAGTCTAGACCGATCTTACGGACACTGTCATCATTAGCGCGAAGGACGTGACCGTACCACCTCAGGCGAGCTTCGCGCATCTTATCAGCGATGGGAGCCACACCGAACCGTTTCTGATGGTCTCGTTGTGGTCCAGAACGCGTGACCCCGGCAGTCCAGCGCAGCATTTTTGTCTCCATTACACTGAGACGAGCCTCAACCTCTTTAGTCACGGGCCAGCACTCTGCTCCGTAAATGGCGACTGGTCGGACGACGGTTCTGTAGATCTTAGATTTCAGTCGCTCTGGTATTTTCTTATCGCAGAGAACGCCAGTCATCGAGCGCCATTTGGACCAAGCTGCACTCACGCGAGAGTTTACTTCAGAGATCAGGCTGCCGTCAGACGCGATTGCCGATCCAAGATACTTGAATGTTGTTGTACGTGTGAGCTCAGTACCATTGATCTTAATAGAGCCTGGCTCACTCGATCGGTGGTCAAGTACTCGGTCTTTTTGACGTTCAACCTGAGCCCGAACATAGCAGGCGATCGGACCAAGCCTGCTCGAGTAGGTGTTTGTCTTCGCAGGCGAGCATCACGTTATCAGCATGAAAAGCGT